>OMNV01008448.1:0-30745 GCA_900303265.1 Brotula barbata
CTGTATCTGTAATGTTTTCTGTGTGCACATGCTGGACAGGTTACAGGACCAACACACACACACACACACACACACACACAGACAGATCAGTCACTCCCATTCATATGTATGGGTAGTTTTAGATTCTCCATTTCATCTGTCTGTGGAGTTGCAGACAACACGTACATCGATGTTTTGGCATTTTGTTTCTAAATGAAATGAAAATCAGATCAAACTAACGGCAACAACATGCATGTCTGACGCGACCCCACGACCTTCTGTGTGTGAGACGGCAGTGCAACCTCAACTCTGCCGTACTAAGTAAAGTTTGTTTGTACAGTTTAAATATTATTATTGTTGAAATAAGATATCAAAACTAACAAACAAACAAACCTTTAGCTGACTCTGTAAAGGCACCCAGAGTTCTCTTGAGGTGGCACATGGATGCCTTACGGAGCTCAAAGGGGCTCGGTTCAAAAAGAGGTATTGACCCAAGTCAAGCTGAGGTGTCAACAAGCCTGGAGGCACACGGACAAACCTTTATCACCTCCAGTATTTTCACCATAACAGCCAACAAGATGACAGGCTGTGATGGGAAGAAAAAGAAGACTTTAACCTGTGACTTTCAAAACAGAACTTTCTGTGTATTTGTCGTATGTTCACCGTTTGTCACAAATCATCCATCCATGTTAATTTGTCTGAATGTAATTCTTGTCAATACCTCCAAAACAAAAGAATCAAGCGTGTCCTGTTTGTAGTTTTGTTGTGAATGTATTTTTATTGGTGGTGTGTTTATTTCCCAGTGATTTTATTATGCTGTTTGTATGCCGATTATTGTTCATAAAAATCTTTAATCATACATAGGAAACAATTGCATTATTTCATAGATAAACTGTCAAAAAGGTGTTTTTCGGGATAAAAACAATATATAAATAAATAAAGCAAACATTCCTCTAATTTGTTTATAGAAATGCTTATACCTTTTATTGCTAAGTTGAATTGCCAGGCAAGGAAATGATAGAAAATAAAGAAAATGCAGCAAAAACAGAATGACATCATCAGAGAATGAGCTGAGCTTGATCGGCAGCGTTTCCCATTTCTACTCTACCATAAAAGAAAATGAAATGATAGAAATACTATATTACAGAGGACTGAAAAAGGGGTTTTACATTACAAAAAGAAACTGATGAACTTTCACAACCTTCAACGTCACAAAATGAGAAAGGCCCAGCTGTCGTCCCTCGCTCCACTAACTTTCACCACAAAGTACAAAAGGGAAGCAAAGCACAACAAAATGTACACTGAAAAAAATAGGGAAGGATTAAAAGCCACTGCCTCGGATATTTGTTACCACGTGGAAAAAATTATTCAACTAAACAAATCAAAAATCTGTAAATAAAAAGCGACTTCAGTCTGTTACTTGGTTTTGTCTTTTATTTCCAATTTACATTAATTAAAACGTAACAAAAACAAGTCATGATCATAATAATAATGATATTATTATTAATAATAATACTATTATTAATAATAGAAAATATACACAACCTCACACACATGAACCCTCTGCACTGGCTGACGGCGGCTCCTTCCTCTGAAGGAGCGACAGACTGAGTAGTGATGGAGAACTGGACAAATCAATTCAGCTGCACACCAAATCTCTTCAACTGCAAGCACGCGCCAAGGCAGAGGGAACGTCCTGTGTGAGGGGATCGCTAGGGACTGATGGGAGGAAGTAGCGAGGGGTGGCGTCAAGGGTCACGGCAACCGGGGAAGCAGAGGCCGAGCGTTCAAGAGCAGGCCTCTGGCTAAATGGGTCACACTGATCGTACGGGTTTTGTAAACAAAGAATCATGGGTAAAGGGCCTCATTGTGATTTGGTTTTTAGTGTGAGGTAGCTTTAAAATATCAAAACAAATAAAAAGTAAAAAAAGGATTTTGCTTTTTTTTTCTCTCTCCAAATTGGACATGAATTAAAATCCTAAAATTAATCTGTCATCTTTGATAAATGGTGGTTGAAGCAGACAGGCGGGACGAAGAAATGCAAAATCCCAGGGTGAAATGTACTCTGAGAAACTGTATATGTATGCATACACACATACAGTATACATATATTTTTACAATGCACTACAGGAGTATCTGGTTGTTAAAAAATACACTGTTTTACAACAATAGCACCATTGATTTTATTATAATACACAGTAACTTTTCGATACACACTGTGGTAGCAATAGGGAGACCTGCACTTTCTATTATCTACATTTTTTGTTTCACTGATATGTATGTTTCAGGATGGATGCGGTAAGCGAGGGGTGTGAGGACAGAAAAGAGGAGGACGTAAGAGAGGAAGTTGGTGGATATGTTTTTAATGTTTGAGGTGGGTGTTTTTTCTTAACAACAAACGCAGACCTACCACACCTGGGACCCAAACCTGAACAATAAATAAATAACACCAACACATTTTTCTCTCACTAGTTCCCTGGTATGGTCCGGTACTCTCCTCATACTTCCTCCTTTTGGTTCATGGGAGGGGCGGGTTTGCTGTTCACTCAGAGTGAAGTGGGGTTTTTAGGGGAGGGATGCTGGATGTCCATGGGCGGAGGTGGGGGGAGGGGCTGAATTGACTGGAGGCAAAGCTGGATGAATCACAGATGACAGTTGCTGGTGCCATTCAGTGCAGATATCCTATGGAGTTCGACTTGGAAAAGCACTTTTTATTTAGAAAAAAAGTCCCATTTTTAAAAAAGTGTCTTGATCTTTATCTTTCTTTCTCCACTCCTTTAACTGAAGTGTGCTCCTCTTGTATTTTTTTCCCACTTCTTTCTCTTTGGATCCCTCGTTCTTTACAAGAAGCAGACTGGGCCTACGTCCACTCCAAACTCCTGGTCTGCTCCACCAATATCCATGGGTGCAATGTCCACAATGGGCAGACGGGAGGTCTTCTGTGATCGATATTCAATCACTGTCTTGCCCCATTGTCCTGTGTGTTTCTGTAGAGACGGAAAAAACATTGTTATAAGAACTTGCTTTAGAGATGTTTTTGCTCATTTAACAACAAAGTGGAGGAATTTATGTGATTATGTTCACCTAAATATTGAAGGATTTGGGAAAAAAAATACATCTTTATGTCAGTGGTATAAACTCAAACATCGAACCACCAAATTTGCAGTAATGAAGACATCCACACTATCTGTGTCTGAATATGCCTGTTCCGAGCGTCCGGTATTGTGCCAGTCTCACCGTGCAGCCGTCCTCCATCACACTGTAAGTGAAGCGGCTGTTGCCCTCGGCTCTAATCTCCACATCATTGGAGCCCTGCAGCAGCACGGCCTTCTTCAAGTTGCCCGTTGAGGCGTCCATGTAGGCCACGCTGTTCTTACAGTTGTAGGTGAGGTTCTGGGAGGCCTCTGTGGACAGCAGTCTCAGGAAAGTCATCTGAATGGCAGCAGTGTTGGCAGCCAGGCTGTCATCACCATAGCTGAACTGTATGGTGCCATCAACAAGAGAGGAAAGATAATAACTTGGTTAAATAACTTGGTTATTGTGGCTGATCTTACATATTTATGCATGGCCTAATGTTTACATTATTATTTCATACTATTGGCATTTTGTATTTGTTTGATTGTTCTATTATTCTTTTATTTATATACATTTGCTTTGATATTGTCCTACTTCTTAATTTTATTGGTTTATTTTTACATGTATTAGTATAGATTTCCATGATTATGCCTTTGTTAATCCAATTTTAAACCTATATCGTGCCACAAATGGAGTATTCTTGTCAATCACTTATGAAAAGCACTTGTTTTGCATGTTGGTATGAAAAGTGCTTTGTGAATTGACTTTGATTAACCAATTAATGAGTATACCATGTAAAAATTACATTAAACCTCAAACCCAAAACATGAAACCAAACATGAATATAGTGGTCTGACTCACATGGAATCCTCCATTCATGGTCTCTCCAAACCAGACATGTTTGCGGTCCTTGCTCTTGCTGGACCACCAGTTCTTGCGAGGGATGCTGGATGGTTTGGGGTACACGCAGGACTCGCCACTCTCCATGTTGCAGAAGACCTTGATGGCATCAACGGTGCAGCCTTGGTTGGGATCAATCCAGTACTCTCCTACAGGCAGAGAGAGGGTTACATTAACGTCATACCTACCCCCTCTTATCGAACAGCATTGGAAAGATGAGCATTTTTTGAAAATTCTGCGTCACATTGAGCAAATAATTGAATCATCTACATTCTAAAAGTTCCACCCTGGCAATCTATATTTAACCTCCAGCAACTGTGAGAGAGCTGAGAGGATTCTTCACGCACAGAGAGTCAAAGTGTCCTAATGTCCTTCATTCTTCCAACCCATTTCACCAATTCCTCTTGGTGTCACTCACCGCTCTTCCAGTCGGGATGGCAGAGCTTCAGGTCCCTGCAGGTGCGAGCTGGGTTCTTCTTGGATCCCTCGGGGCTGCGGATGTTCTCGATCTGATTGTTGAGGGATTTGAGTGTGGCGTCAACCTCTGCATCATGCTGGCGGAGGTTTCCTGAAGCCTGGTCAGCCCTCATGTACCTCAGAGGATCGGGAGACTTCTCAGTCTGTGGCAGGCCGGCGAAAGCGGACATGTCAATGCCAGGGCCAGGAGGACCAGGAGGACCAGGGGGTCCAGGGTTTCCGGCAGGACCCTGAGAGGGAAGGAATAGCACAAGAAAGACAGAGAGGTTATTATTTTTTTCTTAATATGTGTCTGTGTTCCTGAAATCTTCCTTATCTGTGTGGACGTGGTTTAAAGAGTTCCAATTCATTTCATGAACCACAAAATGGACCCAAAAGTATTTTTGCTGGTTATAATTTATGTATGTTTATGTAAGTTGAATATGACAGAAGAGGTACTCACAGCGGGACCACTCTCTCCACTGCGACCACGAGGCCCAGGGGGTCCAATTGGTCCTGGCATGCCATTGGCACCATCCTTTCCAGCAGGGCCGATAGGTCCAGGTGGTCCCTATATGAGCAGATGGAGGGAGGCTCTTGATGTTAAGATCTGAAGGCACCGCAATTGAGTGAACTGATTTCATCATTGCGACTGACTTTGTTTCTAAAGCGACAGTCCTTTAGATCAGTCACAATAAATTAATAGTCAGTTTTTCTTGTACTCACTCTTTGTCCAGCAGGTCCAGAAGGTCCAGTTGCACCCTGGTCTCCAGCTTGACCCTAAAAAAGATGGTTTATAATTAAGACTAGATTAATTCAGTACTGAAAAAAAACACTGTAGTCAAATCAATGTGGACAAATGATCAATGATGAGTCAATGATAAAACTCAATCCAAAGTCAAGGTTCTTGTTAACATTGAGACTAATTTCTTACTGGAGGTCCGGGGAGACCCTGCAGACCAGTAAAACCTCTGTGTCCCTTCTGTCCTCTCTCACCAGACTCTCCACCCTCACCCTTGTCACCACGGGGTCCTTGGGGCCCCTGAAAAGACAGACAAATTTGACATCAGAATAAGGAAAAATGAATCTCCCTAAATTAGTTTTGTCTTTAACTTTATGATCCGATTACAATGAATGGAGTTGTGTCATACAACAAATAGCAAATATTACTAAATTTCTGTTGATGTAATTTAAAACAAGGATTATATAAATGCATTCAGTACATACAGGCATTCCTCTGGCTCCAGCAGGTCCCGCAGGTCCAGAAGGACCTTGTGCACCCTAACAATGAACAGTAAAAACAAGGTTGTGATGAGACAGAGTGTTTCTGTTGTGCTCATATGCTTTTTGGTTCTCTAAATGTGGATTGTCATCATCATCATTTGAAAATGTTCCAAGCAGTTATTTTTAATATTGTCGTCTGTCCGCCTGTAGCACTGTAGTGATAACCAGCTTTTTAATCTCTGGCATACAATGGAACAATTTTGCACTCTGTTTTAATTATGGAGCAAATTCTGTGGGAATAATAGACATTGATAAACTATACTGAAATGTATATTCATAAATGTCTTGTAAATGAGAGATGAAAGGGTTTATTTATCTCATCCCTATGATGCTGAAACTACGATGGCTCCAGTTATCAAGAGGAACATTCAGTTCAGTCAGACAGAAAGACTTCAGAGACGGTCCTCTCCACCTCTGAGCTATTAAACTCTATGATAATTCTTCTATTATGAAAATGGCATCATATTACTCACAGACTCTCCTCTGTCTCCCTGTTTGCCAGTGGGACCAACAGGACCAGGAGCTCCGGGAGCGCCTGGAGCACCAGCAGCACCAGCGGCACCAGTGTTACCACGGTCACCCTGTAGCACAACAACCAGAACAGTGAGTCACATCAAGATCTTTCCACAAGCTGTCTGCCTTCAATCTGCACTGACACAAGACCAAATGTCCAATATTATCATTAAATATCTTCAATGTTTTAGAGGATGAGCGGATCACAACGAATGACATCGGCCTTGCATCTTGTAGATGGTATAAACTGAAAACATGAGGTGTTTTTCTCACCTTGATTCCAGTAGCACCATCTCTACCAGGGGGTCCATCAGATCCAGCATTACCCTGATGACAGGATGACAGAACAATTTACATGTTAATAGCTTCCATTTCCTCTAAACAGATGTCCTTTTGAATACTGATCTGCTGCATAATGAACCCGAGTCCAATTTAGAACAAACAAATGCATAATGAAGTGTAAATACACTGCCAATGTACACCTGACAAAAATAGCCATGAATTTCAATCAATGTGGCCTCCGCACCACAATTCTTTTTATATGTATATATGTACATACATATTATTTATAATGGATGGGATTCAAGGCAACGTAGATTTGGTGTATCCAAACAAACCTCTCTGCCAGGCTCTCCAGCTGGTCCAGTAAGTCCAGGTGGTCCTACAGGTCCAGGAGGCCCACGATCTCCAGGACCGCCGCTAGCTCCCTGCTTACCAGGCTCACCCTGAGGAAAGGAAGGAAGACTGAGAATTAAAATACGACTCTCATTAGCCATTATGAATTCACAAAGCTATACGCACATAATACATAATAATACACATATACACACACTAAACTCAATGCAGAGGTGTGAAATTTAGTTTCTCTATGATAATCTTGAAGTTATAACCATGAAAAAAAAATAAAGGAAGAAATAAATGACCAATATTTTGAAACATCTTAACTCGTGTTTTGAAGTTAAACTCCATAAACGTGCCTTTTGGTCACTTCTGATTTCTTGGAATCTTTTTCATGTATATTGATGATTAATTATTGCAAGGATGTTTCCCTGAGTATAGAACACACAGCTTTTATCACAGTCTGTAAGATGTTGTAAGGGAGTCTTCTTGTGTCATGTAATGTACAGAGGAGAAAGAGTCCAGGATTCATGTGAGATTTGGATCCCGACTTTGAGTATCAAAGTACAGAATCTAAATCTGAGGCTTTTTAAAGGCAGAACATGCTTATTTTTGAAAATTCTTTTGAATTATTTGATTTGGAATATCGCAAGATGCTTACAGATGGTCCAGGCAGACCAGGGAAACCTCTCTCACCACGCTGTCCAGGCAGACCAACCATACCACGCTGACCAACCAGACCCTGAGGACCTGGGGGGCCCGAAAAACCCTGCAAGAGTAAAATTGAGAGGCAAAAAAGGAATTATATGATACACGATGTGTGATTGATATGTTTTAACTGTGCTCTGTTCAACTTCTGCGGAAATCTGTGATTAATATATTATGAGCAGTGTTATACTGGGGTTTTACAAATTCTACACCAATCAACATCAACAAAAGAAGAGATGGTGGCTCTCCCCATCTCATCTCACTTTGACGTTTCTGTCAATGTCTTAGCATTATGTCTTTTTGGATATTGTTTACTTTAATAGCTAGAGATGTCCAGGCATGTAATCATGTCCAATTTCTTAATTTGAATGTCTTAATCTTTGATTTGGAAACTTGGTATCATAAGACACAATCTTTCTTCTACACCCACTCGTAATTATTGCGTCTGATTCATGTTTCGTGTGTGTAATCTGTATAGACTGACACATCTCCTCTCTTAACGTTTGACACATCTCCTCTCTTAACGTTTGCGCACTCAGTCATCACTGATATGTTGTTACCTTGACAGGGCCTGTTAGGCTTGTCATGTGTTTACAAAGGTTATGCATGGATAGCTTTACCTTTCGCACATTGTGTAGACTCAGCTAGGGCTTTAAATTATTAGCTGGTTACTTGGTAAAAAGAAAATTTATTGAATACAGTTTAAATTGTCAATTGATGGGTTTAGTTTTTAACATCAAAGGAGCCAAACTTATGCTGGTTCTTGCTTCTCACTTTTGAAAGAATGCTCCTTATCTCGACATTGAAACATTGCAAATTGAAAAACTTTAGATTTATGGGTTGTTCAACATCGGGCTCTTTAGACATGTGATGGGCTTTGCAATTTATTCATTAACCCCCCCAAAAAAGATCAGTACTTTAATTGTGAAATGCTGGAAATAATCATTGATTTTCTCTAATGCTGGACCCAACATTGTCAAAGGAAATTAACGAAAGCATGACAAACTCACAAGGTGACCATCCTCTCCAGCATCTCCCTTCTCTCCTGGGGCACCGGCAGGACCACGGAGTCCAGCGTCTCCCTGTCTTCCTGGGGGTCCACCATCTCCCCTCACACCTTTGGGTCCATCTTTACCAGGAGGACCAGCAGGGCCAGAAGGTCCAGGATTACCCTAGGACACGTAAAGAGGATAACGTTTAAGTCTCTCGCTTTCAAACTATTAACATCAAGTCAGGTGACATTTCCAAAACATTCCCATATTTTTTTTTGACACACACGATTACCAATGCATACACATCACTTAAAAGATACAGCTGCTACATGCGTTGTACACTGTATGCATTTTCACATACAGTATATATAATGGAACATATACAGTATATCATTTTATGAAATGTCAAAATTTGACTGAACTTACATTGGGACCAGGGGGACCAACTCTGCCAGCAGCTCCAGGGAAACCAGTGGCACCCTAACAGACAAAGTGTAGGTAAACATAGATGAAAAATGTGGTTACTATAACTAATGACAACATTTCAACCGAATAGTTTGATTTCAGGAAATGGTATATTCAAAAGTTCACGTACAGGAGGTCCCTGAGCACCACGAGCACCCTTAGGTCCAAAAACACCTGTAGGTCCCTGGAAAAGAAGACATTCCTTAGTCAGATATCTGTGATTGAATGTATAAAGAAAATATATAGATATACAAAACGGTTTCAGTTGGGCCTTTGAAATGTAGGAATGTAATTTGTTCAGTGGAAGTGTTGGTTTGTGTCAGACAGTTTTTATTCTATTTGTCACACATAATGCGTGACAAGGATTTTGGTCTGTGGTTTTTCTTATGGAAAAATTGACACATACAGAAGGCCCAGGGGCACCAGATGGTCCTTGGGGTCCAGGAGCACCAGCATCACCCTTCTGTCCAGATTCTCCCTGCTCTCCCTTGATTCCAGGCTGACCATCAGCACCCTGAATCAAAAAATAAAACACAATCAGTGTACAATTCAAAGCTGTAACTACAAAGAAAATTAGAAACGATGGTTTTCATTTATGAATGAATGATTTCTTCAAATTACTGTGTAGAAGTAAATATTTGATTCATACAAACAACTGTCATCATTGTGAAATATTTAAACCGTTATCTAGTAGTGAGAGAGGTTTTACATTTTTTTCTATAACACTTTAACAAACCAAAAAAATGTGTGATTTCAACTACCTACATGCAAATTCAAATTTCAAAATATTAAGCTGCTGAATTTTTCTTATGTGGAGCCACACCTATTTTCCTACTGTGTGGGGCTGAGCTCTTGGGAGATCGTTAAATTTTATGATATGAACATATTACAGTCTCTCAACCAAATATATTTAGACTCCTTCTATAGTTATTCTTCCTGACATAAATTCAATAATTAATCATTCTCCAACCTTGCAAAGAAAAAAAACTATGATAAATTGCGATGGCCTATTTTTACCAGCACCAAGTGAAAATATGGGCAAAATTGGTTTTGAAGGATGAAGCTTATCACAAAAACATGTATTCCTTGTGCCAATGGGAGAACTTAAAGAGATGAGTGACATATAGACTTCCAACATGTAATTTACAATCGAATAGAAAATCTAAAATTATCTTTAAATTAGAATATTTCATCTTTTGCTGACTAATTCCTATTATGACAACATTTCACAGCCTGCATTAACTTTTATTCTTTGTATCTGCCAGCTGTGATTATCTACATAACATATCCAAATTTTATATGATGATTGTTTCCCCATCAATCCAACACATTGAATTTTCACCTTGTTGCTTGCTGTGACAGCGATGTGATCAAAATGTATTCTGTAAGCAATACACCATTCATTACCACATGACCTTGTTATCTGGATAACATCTGTATTACAGATACACATGTAAATTACACAAGGTGTAAAGTAGGCCTTGCGCTACATCCCTGAGTTTCTGCAGACTCAGTTCTGGTCATTTTGTTTTGTTACTTACAGGCGCTCCCGCAAATCCAGCTGGTCCAGGAGGTCCAGTCTCACCCCTGTCACCCTGTAAGAAGAGGGAGAAGAGGGATAATAAGGTCAGCTATTATACAATATACGAAAGAAACATTTTTAAGTCTAACTACATTTAATGCGACTGAATGATAATTGATCAGTGAGTACTGCATATCTGAATCTTGTGCCAACTTACTTGACTATTTTGGAGTCTATGTATGTGCATCTATTCCATTGAAAATAGATTTTCAAAGTGAATTAATGACATTTTATGGTAAAGTGACACTTACAGGAGCACCACGGGTACCAGGAGCTCCAGAAGGTCCAGCAGGGCCAGATTCACCCTAAGAAAAGACAAGAAAGCATAAGCTAAACACATGAAGCTGTTAACATTGTGATTAAATATTTTTTAGATAAGTAATTTCCACTTACCAAAAACAAGGTATAAAATACCAATTACATAAAGTACTAAACTGACATAATACCCCCATGTTAAACAATTACTCATACTTTCAATTTGCCAATGAATTTATAATAAAATCAACCCACACTCACCTTCTCACCATTGGGACCAGAAGGACCAGGAGGGCCAATGGGGCCGGTAAGACCCTGTTACAGGAAATAGGAGTTAAAAAAAGATCCATATGCTCTCTTGCATTGCTGTAATGTGTAAGCCTGAAGGATTTAATTACAATTTACTAGATGTTAGAGTGAATGTAGGGAATTTATTTGTCCAAAATTGAGTAACTTCAATAAACTGAATCACTTACTCTTCCACCGTCTTTGCCAGGAGCACCTTCAGGTCCTTTCTCTCCAATGTCACCCTATTAAGGTAATGAAGGCAAACACATACAGAAGACAAATAAAAACGAGTAGAGAAAAAAACATCTACATATGTTATTGACACTTTGATTCAGTCATGACTTACTCTGTCTCCTTTGGGTCCTGGAATACCAGCACCTCCTCTCTCTCCAGGCATACCCTGCAGACCAGGAGGGCCCTGGGCCCCTGAACCACCAGCAGGACCAATGGCTCCCTAAGATGGAGAGAAGGGAGGTGAGTGAATGCTGAGACAGCGGAGAAACAAAAGAAAAAAGAAGAAGTGAAGAAAATGGAAGCAAATACAGACTGTGATTGTTAGTGTGCCTCTAGCACGGACACTCCTGATCAGCACCTCACAGCTTGTCAGCAGAACTGCCTACTACAGCCTGACTTGTTGACCTCTTTCACTACACTTCAAATACATTCAAGTGTAAAATTTCTTCATCTTTCTATCCACTCTTTTCTGACCTTAATGGAAAACTGTAAAGTTAGACAGAACCAGAGAGATTCCTCTGTACATCCTAACATGTTGCAATGGATTATTTATGGATGAGTGACCTTAAAACACAATTGCTTGATATGCAAGACAATATTACATATGCGCAAATATGTGTATGTGTTGTGTGATTATTTTATATCAATATTTTATTTATATGGACTTTTCAAGTGCCACAATAATCTTATTGTATAAACTGGAAAATAAGCTACTTGAATGCAGACACAGCAATTATTCAATTGCTCACACAGCTGTATTTCTGCTGTTCTAACTGATCACAGTAATTTCATGTGTTTTTTTGCCAGCTTTACGTTTTAGAAAATGGTCAAAATGAAAAGAGTTGACATTTAACGCAACATTCCAGAGAATCTAAATGGTTGCCTTAAAGCCGAAGTTTGCCGACTCACCTTTGGTCCGTCAGTTCCGGGTGTTCCAGGCAGACCTCTGGGTCCCTGCAGTCCCTGAGTACCAGCAGCTCCTCTCTCTCCAGGGAAACCACGCTCACCCTACACGGGGATACATCCAACAGTGAGATGGACAATCAGGGACATGTCTGAAAATCACTCAGGAATTCAGCAGGGAAGTTAATTGAAAAGTTCCAACTTACTCTGGGACCAGTAGCTCCAGCAGCTCCAGCCTCTCCAGGAACACCCTGGAGGAAGGAGGGGGGGATGAGAGTAAAGATACCAGGGATCAGCATGTGACAATTACAGTCACATAAGTTTGTAACACAGAAAATACAAATACATTTAATCAGGGGTAGAGCAGTGGCCCAGTTAAGGCTGCAGAAATGTACACATATTCTATTGCGAACTCAGCACTTAGATAAATAAAAGTAAACAGACATTGCAAGTGTAATGTCCTTCAGTGCCAAAAGTAAAATAAAAGAGTACTGAATGGTGAATAGCAGTGTTACATTAAAGCATGTAAAAATGAAAATCGCATAAACTGGAAATAAATCAAAAAGTGCTCCCACCTGGTCTCCAGGCTTGCCTCCCTCACCAGGGGGGCCAGGAGGTCCAGGTAGACCCTGCATATGGGAAAGATACAAATGAAATCTCAACAAAAACAAAAGCAGACACAGAACATAACATAACAATCTTATGATGCAGCGATGTAACTCTCATTAGTTTGTACTGATGTCTTTGTGAAGCCTAAGCTTTATGTAATATGAAATGTTTTTCGTTTCTTCAAAATATTACATCATTATGATGGAGAGAATCTAAAACCTATTTTTGTGTTCATGTAAAGGCAGTTTAAGGGACAGATTTGAGCAGAACGACTCACCTGGAAACCTGAAGGACCAGGCTGTCCTTGCTCTCCTCTCTCTCCAGCAGGGCCCTACGAAAATAAACAAAAGTGGCTACAAAGTCTATCCCCAATCAAATTTAACTTTCAAATACATCCTTGATATAAATGAAGGTGGAGGAATTCTGCATTTTAAGTTAAATCTTTCCAAAATATCTCCGATTTCAGTAAATATCTAAGGTCAACTGAAACAATATTTATGTCACTTATTGCCGTTTCCCTAAATGTTACATATTTTGTTTACTACATTGAAAAATCAGACACATTGAAAATATGTAAATCGATGATGCCACCTGCAATCCAAGACATTTTTGCCTGAGACTTACTCCAGACAGAAGCTATCATGGGAGCAGTCTGGGAAATGAAGATATTGGAAGTTGCTGCTACAAGCAAATTGAGAAAAGTGAAAGATAACATCACTACTGAAGCTATGGAATAGGATTGGTGAGAGAGGCAGAGAGAGATACGTACAGCAGGCCCAGGGGGTCCAGCGGCGCCAGTTTCTCCATCTTTGCCAGGCAGACCCTGAAGAGAGGAAGGAAGGGTGGAGGGTGGGCAGGAATAGATTACAAATAGAGAGGTATCAACATGTGCACTGAAGTCGATGCTAACAACCACACAGACACCTTATAGCTACAACGAAAAGCCTTGAATGCGTTTCTCATGAGGACATTGAACTCCCAAATAACAGTAAATCAATTCAGTCATGCCAGTTTCTGAAATTAGAAGGTGATGACTTACTCTTAGACCAGGAGCACCAGCCAGTCCTTTCTCACCAGACTTGCCATGCTCACCCTATTACCAACAGAAATAAAATACACCAGTTAGTCACAATGTGACACACGTGGTCATGCATCCATTTTGAGAGGAGAGGTAACAGGGGATTTTACTCATCAAATGGCATACAATGGTCCAGCAATATTCCTGATGTGATGCCAGTATGCATTATAGGTCAAAAACGCTGATTATTGTAAACAAGGACATTCAAGGCCATATTTGAAGGTTCTGTTTGTCTAAAAATCAGGACTGTGGTAACAAAAAACAAAACAAAAATCGAAATATTTGCATTTCACTCACAGTTGCTCCCTTGGGTCCAGGGAATCCCATGACACCAGGCTGTCCACGGGCTCCCTGGGGTCCAGGGGGTCCTGGGCGACCATCCTCACCAGCAGCTCCCTAACAGAGATATACCAAGCACAGTCAAGGGACATAAGTCACTGTCCGTAGAGACACTTCAAACTCTTCTTACAGACACTACGTATTACATAGTGGAACAGTAACCTTCATATTACAGCAAGAAATAACATAACATAATGGCAATATTTCAATCAATTTCAACTACCTCAAATTTGATTGCATCAACATATATGGTCAACTGGGCCATAACAGTGATATGAAACTGTATAAAAAAATCTGTGTAGATTTCAAGAGATTTTGTTATTTTCAACACCGTATCTGAGAAGAGATTCAGTGCTCTTGAATACTTCTTGAGTGAGTGCTATTATAAAGAACAGAAGGCTTTCTGGTAAACTGAGCAATAAGTGGAGCTGAGAAATTGTCTACACTCTGAATTGAATGTGGATACTGATACAAACTAATGTATCAGTCTCAGTTTTCATAAAAAAAAAAGAAAAAAGAAACAACCACAGAAAAGTCAAGCTTATTTGTAACAAGAACAGCTCTGGGCGAGAGGCTCATGGGTAATGGATGGCTAAATCTTCCACAATTTAATATGATGAGCCACTTATGAATCATTATGTGATGATCAAAGCACATTTGGTGAAATTACCCTGCCTGGGTCTTCCACATGCAATATTAAAACCCCTACAGCTCCTAATGCTGCACAAGGATACATATTGATTTATAAAAACACATCAACAACATTGCAGCTGTTAAATGATGCAAAACTGCACTTACAGAAGGTCCAACTTTGCCTTGAGGACCAGCATCACCAGGGCGGCCAGTAAGACCCTGTCAGGAAAGAGAAACACAGGGAAATTCAAGATCATTCACCAGATCTCCCGGTGCACATTTGATGTACACATATACTGCAGGTGGTAACATTTGGCATTGTGGGAAATTTAATTTACACTGCTGAATGGAACAAGCACCTGCTCACAGGAATGAAATCTGAATGAGAGAAAATTTAGTTACTGATGTTAGGCTGAGTTTACTGTAAGTGCTTTTTAATTAGTTCACCCACAATGTCTTGGACAAAACATTAACATTCCTTTTTACTTTTAATGAAGTCACTAGGGTGTAACGTTTATCTATTATGCTAATTATAGATTACTACTATTCATTATGTCATGCAAGCACAACAATATATCTTATTATTGTGTAAATGTATCATGAAAATAGCTTTTCTTAGTCAAAATAAAATACATATATAATAAAATAAAATATATACTGTAACAATTAGCATCACTACTTTCACAAATACCCCCAAGAATTTTCATGATTTGGGCCTTGATGTTTGCGTGTATAATCATTCACAATAACTTGTAACTACACATAATAGCCCATTTCAAAATATCTGAGTATATCTGTGTCAAATATTTTTTCCATATTTCTGTGTTACTCACCCACAAAATGCTTGTGGATCAGATCAGTGGTAGAATAGTGTGATTAAGGCGAAGCTTACCCTAGCACCAGGCAGACCAGGTTCTCCAGGACGGCCAGGGTCACCATTTGCACCCTTGGGACCACCAGCACCAGAAGGTCCACGCTCACCAGGGGCTCCCTGAGATGGGAGAAAGAGAATAAAACAGGAATTGATCATTCAGTCAATTACTATGGTGGAGACAATTCAATTATGAAAGCCCAGATAGTGTGAAGAAGTTTCATTGACCTGTTAAGAGGAGAAGATTGAAATAGGACAGATTCATTGAGGTATAAATGAAATAAAATGGAGGTGGATAATGTTAAATGAGGTGGAAGGTTTTGTTGGCATGGGATATGTAGGTCACATGTGTACATAGGTTTTAGAGCTATGCCGCCATCATGTGGACATATAATCAAACTACACACTACTTCAGCCGGTATTGTATTCAGATTCTGCGAGTGCTCAGTTATTTAGGGGCAATCTTTAGTGCCTATTCAATTTCAAATAGATGGATATCTTATTAGCTTCTTGTAATTAATACATTGACCTTAATAAAGGATGCTGAGACATGTTTCAGAGGGTTTTATATAATCTCTAAGAACAAGGAGAAGCCTTTTTTTCTTTTTTTCCTGAGTGCTAGAAAGGCTAAATGAAAAAAATTCTTCTCAACATAAATCAATTGATTTTGATGACCAATTTCACCAAGCTACCATCTTTAAGATATTAAACAGCACTGAATATATAGACAGGGCTGAGTAAAGGAAACCCTGCTCCAGTTGGTAAAACACAGATGAGATAAATGGCAAACAGCATATTCACTTGAATATTATTCAGTCAAAATCACTAAATGAGCATGATGAATCCTACGTGTCAAAATTATGATGATGACCCAGTCACTGTGACTGTCAAAATCACACCGCAGCAGTGATCATTGTTAGCTGGTCAGTGTTAATTGCAGGTTCCAAATTCAAAATGCAGCAGATGATCTCATTATTGTTATTTCCACAGATGACATCATGAATATTGATGCATCTGCAGCATACTCGTCTCATCTTTTCTTTATGCTGCCAGGTCAAAATGTTCTTTTTATTTGAATAGATTCTTGTTCACTTCCTCTTACACAACAGACTTTTCCTTTCTAAGGAGACAATAAAATGTTCCGTTTCTATGGTGACACTCACCTTGGGACCAGCCAGACCATCTTGACCAGGGAAACCACGGTTACCAGGAGATCCCTACATAGACAAAGACAGAGTTAGTATAAGAACTGCAACATCTTAGACAGCAGCTTTGATCACCATCTGTGTTGAACTTGAAAGTGGAAATCATTGCATATGTTCAGTGATATCACACAACCACAAACCTAAATTTCCCTCGAACAGCATTTTCCCTCGAACAAAAACAGTATTTAATGATACTCACTCTCTCTCCAGGAGGTCCAAGAGGTCCAGCAGCACCGGGCTCACCCCTTGGCCCTCTCTTGCCCTCTTCTCCTTGTGGGCCAAGGGCTCCCTGAGGGCCAGCTGGTCCCTGTAACACACATTATTGACAGACTGAATCAGCATACGAGAGTAGATTGGATTTCTAATGTACAACTATAAATATATATGGAACTCACATTTTCTCCTTTGGGCCCAGCCTCTCCCTTGAACCCTGGAATACCTGGATCTCCCTAATAAATGATGGATAGAAAGATGGAGAGATAGACAGACAAATCGATTACGATTAATCGAACTCAAACTTGGTCCAAGGTGTTTCCTAAAGGAACAGTTTCAAGAAAAGGACCTTTTCTTTCTTTCTTCTATGGGCTATGAATGAATCATGACTGATCATAATGTGAGTACGTACGGATGTTCCTTTCGGACCAAGAGGTCCAGTTGCTCCCTGAGGCCCAGGAGGTCCACGAGGTCCAGGGAAACCAGGAGCACCAGCAATACCAGGAGCACCCTGCAAAAAGAGATACACAATATCACTCAGCTGATCACTCACGTCTGTAAAACTGGTTGCTGTCTTATATAAATAATAATATTTTCAAGTCTGGTAGTGCTTCAATGAGGGATTAACTGACTGATGTGGTGAAAGCAGGTCCTCTTTTTAAGCTTTCGTGATACAATATAAATTACTATGAGTTTATTATATCGTCAGCGTATATGATCCATCCATATGAGTGATGGTTACATCTGATATTCAATATTTCATATCTTATTGAGCTAACCTAATTCAGTCTGCTGACTGGTGCTGTGAAAAATGCTGCGATATTAACCACAACACCAAGGAGCAGAGTCAGACAAGCAGAAATGTTGCATGTCTCAGGAAATCTATTACTTCCATTTAAGCCTATCTAAATTAATAATATAATGTGTATTTATTATTTCCAGGGTGAAATACAGAAAAACAAGACTTTCGTACTTACAGCTGATCCTTTAGCTCCAGGGATACCATCAGTACCAGGGTTTCCCTGTAAAGAACCGAATAAGAGAAAATGACGGCAATGCTTGAGGACATTACTGGTTCCAATTCGCTTAGATTTCAGGGACTGGTTGGTATATATGAAAATATAAAGTATGTTGCCAAAAATATTTTCAACTCCATTAGTACATTAAGTAAGTGCTGATCTGAAACTAACAAATTAAGATTTACCATCACAGGCCACCAGAAGCAACTCAAAATAATATATATAGCATGAAATATTGATAATCTTGAAAAGATTATCATTACTATTTCCTTACAGAGGCACCAGATGGTCCAGAGGATCCAGGAGTACCAGACTCTCCACGGGGTCCCTGAGCACCCTCGGGTCCACGGGCACCGGTAGGACCAGCTTCTCCCTGGTTGGCAACACAGACAAAAAAGATTTTTTTTTTAAACTTAAACGAATATACAAACATATAATGCACCAAAGTTAGTGAAATTATCTGTAATCAAATGAAATAACTATGACAAATATAGAAAAGAGTAAATTCATTTGTTGTCAAATTTTTTATAGGTAGTGTAAACTTAGAAAGGTGGTTATTTCTTGCCAGCAGAAATCAAGAATATTTAACAAATAAAAGGTTACAATAATGAATGAAAACAGAAGCACTAATGTAAATTTCAAATTATTTAAACTAACTATGGTAAGACTATTGTTATTATTATTATAAGTAGTAGTAGTGGTAGTAGAAGTAGTAGCAATAGGAGTAATAGTATACTAATATAATTCTTTACAATCTAAGCTACACTATTTAGAAATGAGAACAGAACATAACGTGAAAATAATTTTCATACTACATGAAAATAAAAAATTCTTGTTGAATATCTGCTTTAAGGTAATGCTTTTTAGTTGGTAATTGGTATGTATTGGTTTTCTTGATTTCTGAATCACTTGAAATAATCTTATCTATAAATTTAAAATAGCCCCCATAGGCCAGTGACGGTTCCAGCGCAACAATCAAGGCAGTGAAATATTATCATTAGGCCACAAACAATAACGCAAAAGCACTAATACTTTCATATAGTAGCCTTAAGTAAGCCGTATAATTACTGACGGTTAAGGTTCATTTGACAAAATATGTACAACTAGAGTAGAATAACAAAAAAAGTAGAAGTATATAAAAAGAAACAGAACACAATTAGCTGTCTTTTCAATAAAACAGTCTCTTTCTCTCTCTCTGTAAAGTACTCTATCATCATAGCCAAGCATTTAATGTGTTGCAGACCCACTCATGAAAAAAGTCTTGGGCTGCGTTAAGCTAGACTCAAGTCAACATTTTGATGTACCGCCCTGCAGGGATGGAAGCCAGATTTTACCACATTGTTGGTTTGCAGCTTTTTCAGAATGTCGGTGAATGGAATTCCTTTGCTAGTCCTGTAGCATTTTATACATCGTGACTCAGTACTATGACATAACAGAATTGTAGAGTTTGCAGAAATGGGGAATGACAGTTCTTCTTTCTCTCAAAATATTATTAATGCCAATGTTGTACTGGCTCAGACCCAAGGGTGAATACTGAGACAAAAGGAGGAACATCTGCCAGGTTTTTAAAGGGGCAGAAACAATTCTCAGCATTTTATAGGCCATGGTAGAATAGCTGCTCACTACAACAAGTATTTCAGTCCAGGTAAAAATCTGTAAACGTTAGCTTCATTGTGTTGTGTGCAATAGACAAAAAAGAGTCAAGTTTTCTCAGCTGTTTTGTTTTTGTTTGCTAGCAGTTAGCAGTTTACAGTATTAGTTATACGTGGTTGAAACAGTCTTGCCTGCATTACATTTCAGATTTGTCACTTTGGGTACTTCCTGTGATATCATAAAGTATAGAAAAAACTAACTGATGTGTTCAGTAAGAAAGTCTTGATGAAGGTTTGTGCAATCCACATATATTTTCCCATTGTGAGCTTGGCTTTCTGTGATTACTTCAAGGCATCGTTAAAAGGGGCCTGAAATTTACAAAGGAATACTCTATTTAATTCCTTAACATCCCCAAACTATTGAGGCTTTAAGAAGAAAGCAAACCACTAAACCTAGGCCCTGATGCACAGAGCTCAATCTGTCTGCCTTACATGCAGAATAAATTATCCACAACTAAGCAGAGAGAAAAAAAAGAAGAAAAAAGTGAGAGGTAGAGAGTAACACTTTTAAAGCCTCTCCTTCCTTCATTTTCCACATAGATGGAAGCTTCACTTTCCAATGAAGTACAGCTTTTTCTAATTTTGGTGAACTCATCTCAACTCATCTCCCAAAAATCCATATTGCACTATGTGCACATTGAGTGAGCTCACTGAGACCTAATTTTAAAATATTTCAAGTAAATATTATTCCAACTACACCGACCATATGGAAGGTCTTCTCACCTGATGCACATACGGTTTAAATGAAATAACACAAATTTCAGTTGTCGAAGGTTCGTATTGTATTCTCAGTAAAAGAAACAGACAGACACAGACTGGAGCCTGTGACGGGAGAGAGGACAGGGTTATACAAGAAACCGTGACTTACCTTTGAACCAGGAGATCCAGGGAAGCCTGGAGCTCCAGCGGGACCAACAGGGCCCTAAGGTAAAGAAAAAACTGTCAGCTCAACTTTGCAGCATAAAATGATAGCTGCAATTAACCCATTTCATAAAAATCACCACAACAGCTGGGCCACTGTTGTTGTGGTGATACGGATGTGAGTAGAAATGAGCATCAGAAGAAATGGATATGCATGATGGCTGCAGAGAAATAAAAGTGTGTATGTGTGTTTGTGCGGCCAGAAACAACCATAATGCAGAGACAAACAAACTAAATATACAAAATAAATGAAATTTAATGAAGTTTTCATATTTGAAACAGTGTTTTTATATTTCTGACAACATATGAAGACAATAAAGACCCAAATTCATACTTACAGGGGGGCCGGCAGGGCCAGGCAAGCCATCATTTCCGCGAGCTCCCTACGGAGCACAAACAAAGTCATTTAAAATTTGATATAACAACTTTATCCCTCCAAACCTTTGAAGAGAGATGATTACACCAAAGAAAAAAAGGTTTGTAACATTGAAGTCCAGTAGTGAGAAACCAAGGTGTGTAATCCATTTGCTTATCTGATTTTAAGCTTTGCGTTCCGAGTTTAGAGATTGAAAGATGTCACTCACAGCAACTCCAGAGGGTCCAGGACGTCCTCTCTCACCAGGCAGACCACGAGGTCCCTATGTAGAGAGTGGACATGATTAGTTTCAGTATAATTCACAACATTCTCTGTTCTCTTTGTCAGATGCTTCTTAATGTCCAGCAATACAAACCATTGGTCCTGGAGCACCATTCTCTCCAGGAGCACCAGATTCACCCTAAAGAGAAGAACATTTTGTTTATATTACTAAAATGGAAAATTGTATTACAGTATTAGAAATTGTCATTTTGGCACTTCTTTTGTCAGTAAGATCACATTAAACACATAGAGCTACACAAACACAAACAGGAGAGACTTACCTTAGAACCAGCAGCTCCAGTCTCTCCCTTTGTACCATCAAGACCTGGATAACCCTAAGGAGAGAAATGCACAGTGCACATTTAGAAGCTTAAGAGTAAAAAATGTGCCATCTATAATTATTAATGTACAATTATTTGTTAATAGACTAGAAGCACACTCACTCTGTGTCCCTTGATGCCAGGCAGACCAGGAGTTCCTGGGAATCCACGGGCTCCCTTTTATCAACAAAAACAGATGATGCAAGAGAAAGAGAGAAAAAGAAGATGAAGATAAGAGTATGGAATAATGCTGACATACTAAAGCTGGTTTTATCCAATGGGAAAAAATTTGATCAGAAACAGATTTTCCAGACACAGTCAAGGTTCTTTGACAAATGAAGAACACAATTTCAATTAAATTATTTTAATTAGGGTGGAATTATGCCCAGGTTTGAGTCTCATTGATAAAAACCATATGACTCTTGAAACCAATAAGAAATGCATTCTCTCTTTCTTGAATTAAATTTAGAAATGACTCAATCTAACCAGGCAACATTATTGTAATTGCACAAATTGTCAAATAATTCGAGATCAGTCTGCATAATGACCAATTAATGTTTAAACTAATGAACAATATAAATGAAAGGACGGCTGCCATATTGTGCATTCGTAAGTAAATGATCTCTTTCTAATCAGAGAGCAACTCCATCTATGTGATGCTAATTTGGGTGTTAAGATATAAAAAAGCACAATTCCCCAATCTGATAATCTGATTAATTTAGAGTTAATCAAAACAACAAACCAAAAAAATCTCACCTGAGGTCCAGTAGGTCCACGCTCACCACCTTTACCAGGTTTGCCAGACTCACCCTAAAAAACAGAAGTAAGTGAAATGGTGTGAATGTTGTTTGTTAATTATTTTCATGTGTGTTTTCTTTAAAAGAACTAACAATTCAGAAACATAAGGCAAGTGTTGTTATGTGATATATGCATGTGAGCACTCCTAGTGGACACGGCCTGACACATCACCTCTGTTGCCATCCAGTGGCTACATTTAGGAATTACAGTTTTATGACCGAATTTTCAATACATTCAAGAAAATGACCGAAGAGGTGGGAATATTTTACTATGTATAATACAAAAAAGCACAAAATATCCTAAGTGAAAGGAAAGTTAAGTAAAATTGAAAGTGGGAAGAAAAGAAGGTAATGCTGCTCTGTTTTTACCATCGACAGATGAGTGCGTGTCTCATATGGTGAATCTCACAGAACGGTGAACAGGACCCAAAACAAATGTCAATGCTCCACGGGATTGATACACTCACACTAATGGCATAACTGAAACACATATTCTACTGCATTTTTTAAACAAAAGGTCTTATTCTTCTAGGATGGTGCTATGCTTCAGTAATATGAAGTAGCTACAGACCAGGGACGTGGACCTTAATAATAGCAATGGGAGCTTGGATAAAGAGATGCTGTGATTAATCCACTACATTAATCTTAAAACAAAGCACAAAGTGCAAGAGTGGCCGTCTCAGAACCTAGGAAACAGCACAATTTACCCATGAAAAATGAGACATGATGCATACAATATAGATGAAGCCAAAGTAAGAACGGGCCACCGTTATTTCTGGGACTTCTACAGAAATGCAAGTCTATATGTTTTAAACACAAATTGTGCTGTTAACAACTAAAGTATCACTATGTATCTTATTTGATTGTTTTGCATTAAGTGATCTCGAAATTTGTCCTTGGCGTTTGTCTCATCTTTGGAAACTGGGAACAATGGAGAGCTGTAGTGTTGTGCCCGGAGATCCATTCCAGGTCTACAGCATACTGTTTTGGTCAAGGGGAAGGGCAGGATATTAACCTAACATGTATATTTCATGATGTGATCACCCTGTCAGAGTTTCTGAGTCTTGGTGAATGTTTGACTATTTCATCGACGACAGATATACTTACATCATCTCCAGGTTTGCCAGAAGGACCAGGGGGGCCACGGGGACCCATGGCGCCCTACAGAACACACACAGAGAGACACAGATATTGCATTCATCCAATAAGAAAGAATGTCATGCAGTTTGAATATCTGATTTTGTAGAAAACACTCTTGAAATATAAAGAGATACAAAATACAACTTGCAGCTGATTTCAATTATCCTTTGGATTCTATCCAGGGGCAGTTACTCTCACTGATGCAGGTTGCAATTAATAATTTATAATACCTAGTTAAGACAAAGAATATTATCACAGTCATCTGTTAAATAGAAAGAAGAGGAAAATAATAATTTTCATTTAATTTTCATCTTCATTACAGGTATTTTCTCAGATAATAGCACAGAATCAGAAGGATTTACTTTGGATTATTGCAAATGATAATAAAGAGTAAACAGGAGACTACACTTATCACAAATCCTTCCCATGCAGTATCTATTTCTCAGCTCCCACACTGTGTGTTGATATGTACTGTATGTATTTCAGCCAATCATGTTTTCAATCAGTCCTTTCGTGTGTCATTCTTGCAGTCAGCCTATCTACAGTAGGACAAACTAGCAACAAAAATGAAAAATAAGCACTAAGGCTGAATGAAACACTGACCAGTAACAACATGAGCTAAAGGGAAGTCATCTTTAATTTTCTGATTGAAAACCTGTTTGAAGTCACCACAAGCTGCGTGAGCATTTATTTGACCACTTACATGGCTCAACTGAAAATTGGACTTCACAAACACTTCGCCAGTACTTTGACCCTTCTGCCACAGCCAAGTCATGCGCTGCAGAAACCTTGATTTTAATTACACATAATGATGTTCTAGTGCATTTTACGTATAAGGCACCACAGAGACCGTCTTTCTGCTTATTTGAACTCCACAAGAGCAGATTAACACAGCAGTGAAGAGATCCTGCTCCTCCTACCTGCTGGGCATCGGAGAAGATCTCCTTTCTGGAAATTTTAGGAGGGGTAAATGAGGAGCTTGGGCTTAATTTTCTTTGTTTAGAAGCAGCAGCTACAGTAAATTGCTACTATGTCACATTTGCTCCTTGGTTTGGTTTCACATAGAAAATTCAGGTGAACCACAATATATCAAAAAAGTCACGTGGCTGTTTGCTGAAAGATCCACTGACATAACCAAGGAACTATATAGTTCACACTGTAGCTAATTCCAGGTAAAGTAGTTCCTAATTTAGCACCAGAAGCAGTGGAATAAATCCTATTCCAACTGACACTAAACTGTGTACCTTATCAATAGGATGAGTTGCTTAAGCATAAAATCAGGAGTTCCTTTTGAAAAGGCAGTTCTCTTTGAAAAGAAAACTTTGGGAATTTGATCTCTGGAAGTCTCCGGCTTGAATGAGAATGGATGTATACTGTTTACAAAGGTGTGTTAGAATAAAAAAAGTAAGATGTAGGCACTACAATTCAGCAATGAAAGACTAAAGTATAGGATACAAAAGAGTGGTATAGTGTAAAATAGAATGAAGTGATCAAGAGCAGGTAGAGATGAAAGTAAAATCAGAGCAGTGTGGAACAGAATAGAAACCCCTGAGAAAGGCTAAGGAGAAGGGATTTATGGTAAACCATATTGATGCGCAGGGATGGAATAGTATCCTGTGGGATACTTACAGATTGTCCGGGCTCTCCAGCCTCTCCTGGGTTACCCTGGAATCCTTGTGGGCCCTGGGATGAAGAAAGAAAAGAAAATCTTAAGAGGGTATAATATAAACAGGCAGAAGAATAAAATTCCAAAACAAAAATAAATGGAAAACAAAACAATCACTACAGACTTTTACTTTTAGTTATGATGAGGATTGGTATGGTGTAAATACATTATAACCTGCTGTGTTGTATTGTGTGGATTAACAGATGTATCTATATGCATCTCTACTGAATTATCAGTTAAATATGATATGCCCCTTTTTTTATAAACCTTAAAATGCTCAGACTTTGACTTGTCTAATACATATAGCTCATATTATCATTGTCTGTATGTCCTAACACTATGAACTATTCCATATACAAAATACACTAGTAATATAATCTAACACATATATGAAAAGCAGACAAAGGTGTCCAAGGAGAAACTGACTCTCGACACATGAAGGTTTTGACATCATGTCGAGGCAAGTCAGCTGGCATTGCCTAAAACTTTATAGCTTTACACTGGAAGCTAAGGGGGCTGCATGTGCTATATGTCGGACTTAGTTGAGGGCAAGAACAGTGAGGGTGGGGGTAGACCCATGAAGATAAATTGCCAGGTGTTCCATGTCTGAGTTGTAGCACAGGAAAAACCCCTGCAGCCAGCAGTCGGGAGATGAAAGTGAGCATATGCCACCTTCCTCCAGAAAACAGCAGACACACGGATTGGATGTAAACATTAATTTCTGTCAACCTATTGTGTGCCCACCTTGTGCTAAATGGCTTTAAGTCACTGGTCATTTAGGGGTCATAGTAAAAAAGTAAACAATAGCTCAAACATACACAATATCAAAAAAGTAATCATTTGAGGTTTCCTCTAGAATAAGATGTCTGGGATTGCACAGAGGATCTCATCTGCAGGTGTTTGCTTTACATTATGTGGGGACTACAGGAGGTACTTACAGGTGCTCCTGAGGGGCCAGGTGGTCCTCTTGGACCCATAGGTCCCTGGGGGAAAGATAATAGACAAGACGCACAACATGAGGTAAATGGCAGGTAATCAAATCTTTCAACAAAACACTTTATAAACACACTCACAATTAAGTTTTACATTTTGCAGTTGTGTATGTGGATATTACAGTCATCAGTCCTATCATCCTTCCCCTGGAACTGGAAGCTATAAATAACATGCTCCATGCTTTGCCCCAAAGCTACAGAGAACTCAACATCTACACTTGTCACATCCATAAATCATTTGGAATTCCACAGTGGCATTCTGACTTTCTCTTATTCGCCATCTCTCCCGTCTTTGCAGCCTTTACCCTAATCCTCTTAGTACTCTCATTCTCACATGCAGTGGATTTCTGTAGCTCAAAGGTCATTGTCAGTAGTGTTGCACTGCTTGAACTCTAGGTGACTCCTCTTCTCACACGTTTACATGGAATGAAAAACAACACAATGCAAACACATTGGTTTCCTTTGGATTTTTCATCTCAACTTAGATTGCAGACAGGTGGGATTTCTTCCGTTAAATTCTCTCTGGTGGAAACCTAATCTGTATGGTGTCGACTTCCTGCTGGAATCACATGCCAAAGTAATTTTTACTTCAACTTCACGCATCACTGCTCAATAGGAGAAAATCACATTGTGTTTGGGGTGATGAGCCCAATCCCTCCACTGCTTTATCTTTATCTCCATCTCCTCTCTTTTGACACACATTCACACAAAGAAAACCATTTGTGGAAGGGATGATAGGCCGCAAAAGTTTGTAGCATCAATTAAAGTTTTCACAAGTTTCCCAGGTCTTCAATATGAAATGGTTTGATTCCGCTTAGCAATGACAGGTTTCCTCTTGGATATTCCTTTCAGTGGCTTTGCTTTCATAAAGCTCCATTTCAGATTGGTGGTACTGTTTAAAACTTTTGGGACTGCAGCCAAAGAAAACGTCAGAAAGCACAGTGGTCCTTAGAAAGGAATGAAAGTCACCTTTCAGCGGGTGTGGGAAGCCTCTGCCGCACTGGGTGAAAAAACTCAATGAGACTTTATATCTTCAGTACTTTTTGAATGTTTGGGGGACAGGCATGTGTTTGTTAAAGTCTGTGTACACGTGTGTAGCTGCGTGTATGTGCTTACAGTTCAGTGAGAGTGTTGTTTGAATGTCTGGTCTGTATGAACATGGGTAGGGGTCAGATGTGAGTAAGTGAAAGGAGGGGCTGTAGCTTTGACTTCTGACTAAAACATCAGCCCACTCGGTGCATTCACACTCCCTCACCCCCAGCAGACTGGCAGATGCCAAGGTAAATGAGCACGACTTCCAAAGGGTCCAGTATTGCGGTGAGCTCTCAGGCAGACGTTTGCATGGACGGTCGAACGAGTGAAGCCACAGAGACTGCTGCACACTGTGGGGAAGCAATAGACTCCAGCCCTCTCCCAGCGTCTCAGACTTCAGCTGTGCTGAGCCAATGCCAAGCTGTGGCTTTCTACACCAAAATAGCTCCCAGCATGCTCCTCAATCCATCTCCAGCAATCTCTCATGCCAGCTAACTGGCTGCAGCTGTGGCTTTTCATGGGCCACAAAAATAATGACAATCAACGTCTGCTTCCTCAATTTATAAAATTAACCCTCTGTACTCCGTGTGAGGTGTTTATTTTCCATCAGGATCCAGAAGAATATGATTTCTTTTGGCCACCCCTTACAAGAGGCGGCAGGGCTTCTCCCAAAACCATAAATGAATATTAGGAGGGAAAAAAAATCATTGCAGATAAACACTGCAGTGTATGTTGCACAGACGGTGGCATGTGTTGATTCCTCTTATCCTTTAGGCCATATGTCGTCAAAGTGATGTTAAATCCTAGAATGGTATGTCCTCATAAGGCGAAGAAAATGTTATTGTCTTAGCAGGTGTCCACCCTGTAGCTATCATAGGTAACACTTGTCAACTTCTCTTCACCATAAAAAAAATGTTTTTGCGCCGATCCACAACGGTGAAAGTGCAGGTTCAGCAAGAAAAAAAGCACCACTGGAGCTGGTAGGCATTCAGTGATTTTCGATCGATACTCCAGCAAAGGAGATGTTTGTTGCCACACAGCATTAACCCAAGTCTCTGTTTTCGCTCAGTCTCTGTCTAAGCACCTCCTGCTGACCTCTCCAAAGATGAAGCATCCTCGCTGATTCATGGGTACTGCGCTTCACTGTAAAAAAAATAACATGGGAGTGGCAGGAGGTCTCATCATCACTCTCTCACCATTGGTCCTTGCATCACACCCATCTGTGCGCCGCCAGACTTCTCATCAAAACCACCAGCCATCTGAGCAGCAAAGTTCTGTGAAAAGCAGGAGAAAAATTTGTAACTTTCAAAAATGAGGACGACTTTCCAGACCTAAAAATAGTCATCAGGTGCATATTTTTGTGTTCACATTTGCAACTTATTAGTTTACACATCGGTTAAACTAAAGTAGAAAACATTTCACCAATTACAGTCATAACAATGGACATGGAATAGAATCCATGAGATTTCGCAAGGCAAACAGACAAAAAGAATGGATGCTGAACGGATTTATCTATTTTAGAAGCCAAAGGTATTGACTTTCAGATTTTGGAGGACTTTGTGTGTTGTTGGCAGGAGAAGGGATCGGGTTTTAATTTGTCAGCAGTGCAGCTGATGGAAATATAGGGCAGACAGAGGAGACACATGGGGCATGTGAACAGTTCTCATCTCTCTCTCCTTCACAAAGAGTCTCCTTGTTATTCCCCCAAAAAGCTCCCTCCATTCCCCTCCCCAAGTCTATCATACTAGCTCCTGTCCTCCCACCTCCTCTTTTCTCAACCCTCCGACTCCCTCCTTTTATCTCAGAAAGAATGAGAGGCATTCTATCTATTCTCTTTCTTTGCTTTGCCTCTCTGTTGTCTTTCTACCTTCTCTCAATACCAGCAATTTCACCCATCTATTGTGCTGTTGAATTCTTTTAAAACCTGTTGCTTGCACCACTTTGCCACTCTCTCTCCCACTGCTTCCTCCCAGGCAAAGTGAAGCCGGTCACAGCCTTGCAGCAGTGTCTGGCCTGTCAGCTCCTATGTCTATAATGAATGCTAGGTCCACCACCCCCGACTTGTTATGGAATACTTACTCCACCAAGGCCAGGGGGTCCATTGGGTCCTGGAGGCCCAGGGGGGCCAGGATCTCCAGGGGTACCAGGCTCACCGTCTCTGCCGCGGGGGCCAGTACTTCCCTGAAACACATAAATGTAATTAAGATCAATACAGAATCTGAAATGAAATAAAAAGAAAGTCTTATGGAGGCTTGTCCCTAACCTACCTTAGTATTTATCAAGTCAATTTTTTATACACAATGAAAATATTTCTTGTTGTAATTTGTAAAGTAAATAATTAAAAATTCACTTTCACTAATGTATGTGTGTCTATGAAAACTTAGCAGTCAATTGGATAAACCATTACAAGGCCGCCTGGCAAATGATACTCCACTAGACTACATTTGTCAGATACTGTTGACAGCAGGCTAACACTCAGCTGAATCTTTTCCAAACTTCCCTGACAAGTCTACATGCACAACATCTGACCTGCTAGTGACAAACTGCAATTCATCAGACCCAATGTTTGTCTTTTTGAGCAGAATCACCAAACAGAAAAATCCAACTGCACCAGAGCTCGAAACAAAGCTTTAACTGTTGTACAATCATGACCAACACAGTGTAGACTGATTTTCTGCACGGGTGTACTGCAGGCTGATGATTTATCGGGACAATCAGACACTACCTGGCATACCAGCAGAGCAAGTAGTAACAAATTACCCTGCAAGGGGATCCTGAGCAAAGAATGTGCCGAGTCTGAGACTGCTTCAAATACATTGGCTTAAAATAAATTCATCGTGTCCTTAAATATGCATAAACAAGATAACTACATGATAAAAACAACAAGCCTGCAGCCATTATCACATTAAGTGTTGTTACGTCAATGCAGCGATTAAAGCTTGGCCAATGCACTTCAGGGCTGCAACGAATACTCGATGTTATCGATAATAACCAGAGGAGCGCTGTAGCCTGAGTGGCTGACACAGTCGGAAGGGGAGAAAACATACAACCAAGCCAAGCTGCTTCGATTCCCACTCACTTTGTATTCGGCTGACTTCGTTTCAACCCAAAGTTAGCATTGCAAAACAGCGTCCGCTGTTCGCTAACATTAGCAAGCTAATGCTAACGCAAAGTTCGAAGTACGAAAACAGCAAGATGACTATCGATACAACCGTAGCTATAGTAGTAAACAAACCCTTACTTGTAATTATTTATATCAGAAACGCTTAAATGCTACACATTCGCAGAAACAATTGATATTTGAAAATAACTTATAAATGACTTTTAGGAACGCTCCACCGCATTGCATTGTGGGGCTTCCTAATTAAA
>OMNV01008449.1:0-16018 GCA_900303265.1 Brotula barbata
TCAAGAGTAAAGATATACAAGGTTAGGAATGAATGCATACATAGATGGATAATAGATGTAAATACAGGACAAATCAAAGTGTCAGATCACATCCCGACTTCCCCGGATGAGCCCGGGAGCAGACCCCATGACCAAATCAAAGAAATATGTTGCCTACTGAATGCAGTCAATCCAATATTTTGGTCTGTGGTGTTGTTTTATTTTAATCGTATTATACTTATATATTTTAACCTTGCATGAAAAGTCACTAAAATCCAGATGTTTTAAACAATTCTTTTATTCACTCTCAGTAGAAACTGTAGGTCATGCAAACGGAGCGTTGATTTTAAGGTGATTGTGTGGGATTGTATGATTTACCCGTTGTATTGCTCCCTGGTGTTTCATATATATTCGGCATAATCCATCATATTATGTTGAGTTTATTGTTTAGGATTTTGTCTCGCACAGATAGAGAACACGAGGTTCTCATTGATCCTTTTGGGAGCGTATTTTAAAGATGCACGATTCTTGTCACAGAGCCCAAAACCACAGCCCCAAACTGAGACTTTTCACACCGCTCGTGGACTTGAAATTTTTCAAAACACGAAGGGAGCTCGGAGCAACATTTTATATTTCAGAGCTCTGCAGCGCACGTCTCAGCCTCTACAAATGCAAAGCACAATTCCATTAATCAGCATGTTCATGTAAACCACCTGAGTGCTCAAGGGCATAACACCGAGAGATTCATCGTGATCGTGACAGAGAAAGAGTGAACGCGAGCGAGTCAGGCCGAACAGGTTCATCATGTTGTCACCTGTGTTTGTGTCGGTCGCTGCAATCTTGGAAGCTGTCAGTCTCCGTGATGTGTTAAAAATGGAAATGATCGTGTTTTTGAACAGAACTACTTGTGTAACTGGTCTCGGTTTTCTAATAGTGTAGATTATGTAACGGGTGTTTGGTTTTGTATGTTCTGTCTAACGTGAAACAGTCTTGACAGTCGTTCTGGGCCGGTCCACCGCCAAAAACCACACAGGACACACGGAAGTGAATGGACAGTCAAATTGCAGTTGGCACTCTCAGGATTTTTATAGTACGACGTGCAGAGTTTGAACCACAGTCAGCCGTGGACAGGCTACCAAAAAGAGAGACTACCCAGAATGCTCTGGCCCCATCACTTCATTCGTTCAAGTTAGCTTGTGTTAGCTAAAGCTATAGAACAAAAACCCTGCAGCAAAATTACACTCTCCTCTGCGGTGAGACCACGTCTCGCCTTTTCATTACAATTTACAATCAAACTCTTGCGTTAGTGAACACGAGGCCTTTAGTGGTTACTTGTACAGCTGCCTCTTAACAACTATTTTCCTGTCGATTTATCCGGCAACTGTTTTACCGGTCAGTTGAGTAATCTTAAACGATGAATTTTCCTCCAAGAAAATCAAATTAACCATTTCATTAAAGTTCATTTTATTTTGACAACGTGACGTCTCTGTGTAACGCAGCACAAAACACAACGGAAACAAAGATGTTCATGTTGAAATGCAAAACTCAAACTGCAGGTGAATCTGACATCGCCAACACGATGAATATAAATACAAAAATAGGGCTTATTACTGAACTCAGCAGTGCAACTCCAAGAGAAATCAAAGTTTCTATTAAGCCCCTCATTAAAGTGAAAGATTTAGGTCTGCATATTGAACAGACTGCAATACGGTGTCCAGCTCAAATTCTCGTAGCAAAACAAAATGTACACAAAGGTCCCGAGCCTCAATGCTAAGTTGCGTCTGTAACTTTGCCAACCCAAACAAAAGCTCTCCCAATTAACGTTAACGGTACTTTCATAAACACGTATAGACACCTGTGGCGGTTTTACCGTGTCTGGCGGTCCTCCGTTATCCAGAAAAGCGCCCGTGTGTGTTTTCTCTTCGGGTACTCGTGATGCTGTGGTACCACGTCAAATCTTTGAAAAGTGTACGAACCACCTTTTTGTTTGCTGCTAATTTGAAATACTTTCTCCCAGACTTTGGAAGCCTTGAAATCACGCTGAAAGCATTTACGTACAGATTTCGAAGAAAAAAATGTGTCAGACTTCTTTGAAGTGTTTAAGAAATGAAAAAGTTCAATTCCTTAAAACGAGTCGACCTGAAATATTGACACTGATGTATTTTCAGTGTCGTTTCATTCATTTAACATATATAACAAAAGACATCAGAATCTTTACAGGTGCTGAACCTGGACATGTTAAACTGATGTACCTCCTATTGCCGTGGTAACCTACAGGTCAGAGGTCACCATTGACCCAGTCAGTAGGCTGAGTTCAAACAGAGACACAGATTAATGATTGGCTAATGGTCCAGCCTGAAATGAAAGGCACAGCCACAAGGATATTGGGAGATCAATGATCCTGATTGATCAAACACAGCGTGACCTCAAAAATTGGATCCGACGAGAATGAGAGAGTAGTAGAAGGAAGTGTCCGGAGGGGACAGGAGGGAGGGATGAAGCAGGGTGATGTTGTCGGGAATGGGAATGAAGAGGAGGACAAAGTTAAAGAGGAGCAGGAGGAGAAAAGACAAAGAATTGGAGTGGGGCAACGGAGATGAAGAGGAGGACTGTAAGAAGAAGACCGGTACATGAGAGAGAAGGTGCAGCATAAGTGGCTACTTCAAAGAGACGAGGGCCCTCCAAATACACGAGAAGGCCATTTTAGAGACGATGATGAAACAAACAGGGAGATAGAAAATCATAGCAAGAGGGGGGCAGCAATTCTATTACTACTACCTTTTTCTAGTTTTTCTCTGCAATCTTGTTGATCGTTAATCTTGTTAAATAACGGAACACGAGAACAGCTGTGTGCTCCGTGGGGTCTCACAGAACACCGATGTTAATTGGTTAACTCCAGGTTATGCCGAGGCGAAATGATAATTAGAAAAATGACAAACACTAAACAGACGGCGCAAAACAATAAATAATTGCAGATTAGTATCAGAATGAATCAGACAGAAGTGGGGGGGGATTACCGCAATATGCAAGTTTTTCAGCAGAATCACATTTTGAAATCAGAATCAGAAGCCGTTATTGTCAGTGTAGCTCTGCATACAATGAGATTAAAACGTAGTCGTAACAGCTTTTTTCGTCGCTGTATTAGTCTCAGAGACAATTTACATCTTAATCTCGTCTTTATCGCCTTATAGTCTGGCCTTGTGGCTCTTTGTCATATCAATCCCGAGGCCTTGTCTTCACTCTGCACTCACAAGCTCGCCAAAACAACAATACATCATCGACCTGTCGGGATGCAGCACCTTCCCCATTGGACCTTGACGCATTTAAACCGAGAGCAACATCGCTGTAATTCTTAAGACCTCTCAACTGTTCTCTGAGCTGTTCATATCTACAGTACCTCTTATCTAAGTCATCAAAAAAAGGTTTTGCAGCCTCAATACCGCCCTTTCACACAGGCAGAACGCTGTGAACCCTGGGTTGATTTAGATGTTGGTCTGAATATGAGCTATTGTGCATCATGCTGCTGCTAATTGGACACAGCTGCGTCTAACTGCTACGCCTGCAGCCTCTTTTATTAATCAGGCGGTAATCAATTTATTCTTCTTTCAGACTACGTCCACACCAAACCAGATAAATCTTTTTCGTTTTCTGTTCCCAACATTTTAGAGAAGTTGACTGTCAGCGCAAAACTGGCAAAAAAAACGCTTATATTTTTTGAATTGGCACGCACAATAAACCTGAGGCAGAAAAAGGCACAGCTTTACGTCAGCGGCGTCAAATTGCTGCTTGGGTTCCAGTGCACAACAGCAGTTACAAATATAGATTGTCCTCTCCTCCTGGAATACTTTATATTACACAAAACTTATTTTCAACTCCAACAATGCAATGAAAGTCGATGTGTAAAGAGTGGAACATTTGTACCATGTCGGCCGCCACGTTGTTAGTTAGTGTGTGACGCATTTCACTAGTGACTTATTGACAATTTAGTCAGGAAAACTGAATGTATGGTAATTGTACATTTGCAAAGACGACGTGTTTTGTTGTTATAGGTGTGACTGTGTTTTGGTAATGTGTCCATGCAGGAACGTTTGGGGTGGATGTCCATCAAACTGATGTCAGATATGATTCATTGTATGGGTGAATGGGAACAATCGAGACAAAAATCAGTATCAGTATTTCAGCTGGAAGTGTGACCCTGTGTGTGTGTGAGTGTGTGTGTGTTTATACCTGGACACCCAGCACTCTGTGTGACTGATCTGATTTCAAATGTCTGTCTGCCCTCTCTTTTGTTTCCCTTTGGGTATCTGTCTGTCCCGCTGTCTGATTACACAGTCCACGTGCCTGTCTGTCCTCTTGGTTGCCTGATTTCCTTCCCCACCTGTCTGCCTCCCTGCCGATCTGACCTCATACCCGTGACACCAGTGTCATTGCGTAACTGTCTGCTTATCTGTGGCTGCGCCTTCCCTCCTTCCCTCCTGACTGTCTGTCTCTGAGTCTGGATGTATTAGTGACTCTGCAGACTTCACAGACCCTCACACCTGCCAACTAAAATCATCCATGGTCCGATTCCCCCCGCAGCAACAAATCTCGCGGACAGATCAAACCTGAACACATTAAAAAAAAAGCGCCCAAGGTTAGAGCACCTATTCCACACGCACCTGATCACTTGGACGGCGCGTGCACGAACACGCAGACATCACACACACACGTGAAACCTTCCGTTCGTACAGCCGCATTGATTTATGTGAACAAATACTCTGCACTGTGAAGATTTGTTGTCAAACTGAAAAGCCAAAAAGGATAAAATAATTGAATCATGGCTCATAAAAACATGAAACAAATCAAAAAATGATAATTGATTTTGGTCTTTCACGTCATAATTTGTAGGTTCTTTCTTCGGAGGCGCAGTTTCGGCGTATTTTTGACTTTGCAGCTCAGGCGCAAATGCACAACAGTAAAACTTTGCGCTCCAATAAAGCGTCCGGCTTTAATGGGAGCTTATAACGCAGCCAGTCGGCATGACCTGTCGTCTGTCTTTCATTATTTAATCACCATAACCATCTGGTGTCACGGTGTCAACCGGTTGTTATTGCTGTACGGGGCCTTTTGGCTTTTCTAAATGTCGTGAATCTCAGACGACATCATTTATTCAAGTGAGGCATTTGGTGTTTGGTGGGAATGCAAACCAACATTTCTTGCCAAAATCCAATCATTAGGTATGCATTAAGTAATGAATGGTGCATATTCAATAGCATTTGCAATTATATAAAATAGGGCATGGAACTTTAAGTAAACAAAAGCAAACGAGGACGTGCAGACTTGCTATCAATTAGTGTGTTATGGTGCAACTTTACAATATGGTTCTGCCAAGGTCAAACTCTTGGTCCATCCCTTTATCTGTTTCCATCATGCATTTTGCATTTTCAGCTGCACAGTGCGTTTGACTTGGGCCCCCCTTCAGTCTATATACAGCACAACCCGCGCCATGTATAAAATATTACACCATAGGTTAGTCCCACCGTAACAAAAGTAGCTGACAAATTGGAATCACTTCATAATAGCTGCCTGTGGCTACAGTAATATGATTGCCACAGCCTTTATCTGTATAAATTAGGAGATAACACCGACTCTATACAGTTTTATTTCAAATCTCTCAAACTACTCCCTCAGAGTGAGTGTAAATAAAGAAAAATACTGATGTGCTGCAAGGGGAGACATTAATAAAATACCTCTAAAAGTACAAGAGGAAGAAGAAACATTTATTTCCATCGGCATAATTGCACCAAATTTGATTTACAGCATATAATACCTTTGTCAAAGGTATGGGCATGAGTAATTAATGGACAGGATTTTCAGTAAAAAAAAATAAAAATAAAATTCGCTTCAGTAGAATTCAGCTGGGTTTTGTTTCAGGCGCAAACATTTCTCCAAAATTGAACATGAGTAAGAGAGCGTAGCACCGAAATGTTAAGTTAATATTGATAAACACATTAAACACATTGATTTGGTCCTTTGAAACGGTCAGACGTTGCTATCAATCGTGGTTTCTCCTCCTAAGACCCAGCTTGTTTTCTGCGTCTCGGTGAATTTGCTGTTTTATGTATTTGCTCTGCAGTCACGCTCTCTCCTGCAATTTTGGTCAAATTGTGTCTCAGAAATCACAGCCTTTCGATGTTTTTGCACACTTTCTGTAGAGGTTAGAGTTTCATTCAGAATTGACTCCTGCAATTTGCATTGAAGAGAACAAATCCATCATAATGCACACAATCACTCTCCCCATTACTTTTGTGTTTGTTCTGTAAAAGCATAAATAAGAGAAGTACACTTCACTGATAAAGCGCAAGGTGCACTTCAGATGATAGAGCAAAGAAGCTCTCTGGTTGTGTGAAGGGTGTGTGTTCAAGATTGTGTATCCAAGCACAGAATGCATTTGAAATGAGGTGAAACAGTAAATCTGTCTTCCAGTGTTTATTGTAGGTTTTACAGCGTTATTACGTTTAATCATCCATTTTCCCTTTTAACATCACCTGTCAGTTTTCATCCACATCAATCAATTTAAATTGGCTCTTCCTCAACTGTAACAATTTAACAAAGCCGTACGCCCAACATCTTTCGACAGTAATTTGTCTGAATCGGCAGTGGGAATGTGGTGTAATTTGATCATTTTGTCATAGAAAAGTGGCTGTGATCGGTGAAACCTTTAAAGTTTAATCACCGAAGCAAATGAAGTGGATGACAACAGGATTCTGGAGACGAGGCATCCTGTAATCAGGTTCTAAAGCCATTATCATCTGATAAAACCCAACATCCTCAACAGTGGAGATGGGCTGCATGTCAAAGGGAACCATTTAAGTCATTAAGTCACAAAATTTGTCGCATTCCATCTTGCATTCACGATGGTTTAGCCAAAACGGCTATTAGTGCTTCCACCTGCCACAGCCTCTGCTTGTTTACTTTACATTAACGTAAACATAAATGTCGGGTGCCAGAGAGTACATTTCACCTTAAAGGCCTCGATTCGTTCAAAATTCTGTCAGGTTGGACTGTAATGTTTCTTCGCTGAAGCCGTTGGCCTCGTATTAGCATAGCGACCTTCATGACTTATGTTCAGGCGAAGCTGCTAAGGCCCTGGTCAGCGGCCAGTCAACACGGCTCACCGAGTCGGTCGTTCGGAGTGAATTCTGAGATAGGTTGCCCGATTTAAGTCGCTGTCCAAAAAAACAAAACAAAACTGTTTTGTATCTTTTTTTTCCAAAACATCCTGGATTTGATTAGATCACTGTATCCACGTGCCTCATCTCTAATCCTCACCCCAAACATCTCAGCCTGGTGCTGTAGGAAATAGGCTGTCTCTCTCATGAGGCAGTACATTTCACTCCAAGATTGCACCACCGCAACACACATGCAGCGTAATACTTTAAGCAATGACTGAATGGTGCTTTGTAGTAGTGGGGATTGTTCTGGAATCCAAAGATGATAAGGAACGTCACAGTTTCGAATCAAATGGCAGATTTGGATCCAATTTCAGACACCTTGAGACTTTGAAATGAGTCATCTTTAAGTCTTGTACTCGTGGTGAGACTGCAGAGTGAATGACAAACGATCGCAGATGACAGGCAGACATAACGGTGGAGAAAAGTTTAAAACACTGGGACGTATTTCAGAGGAAGATGATAGATGGATTCTGTTTCTTCAGCCGTCTGAAGTCACAGCCATCGATAGAAATTTAGAACATTTGAGTCATCAGCGCTCACATAGAATTGAGTAGACAAAACCTGTCGCACGAGCGGATTCGAGCCTCACAGTGGAAAACACAGATGTTCTCTGGGGAATGGAACGCAAAGAGAAAAATTTCTGCACAATCTTCTCAAGTCGTTTTGGTGTGTTTTTTAGTCTTATGAGTCTGGTTCACCTCGGAAACTAAATGGAAAAGATTTCAGCCTGTTTGAGAGACAAATCACCGCATCGGTGTTTAGAAAGAGAGAAGAGAAAACATGGCAGATTGTTACGCTAGAATCAAATAACATATGGCTCTAGAATCTTCTTTCGTATGTCAGCCGTTTCTTCTGGAAACATCTAATGATCTTTATTACTTACTGATTTGGCAGAAATCCAAATTTTCACAACACAAACTGTGTCGAAAGCATTGTTTTAGGGCGCGAGTGAGAGCTTAATTCAAGTCATTTGACTCCAGAGGGTTAATTATTGCAGCTTCTGTCTAATCACCATTAGACCAAACAGAACTTTGCCCCAAAGCTTCCGTTTATCTCACAGACAGACAGTCACTGCCGCGTTGGACCACTGCCCGAGATTACCAAACCCAGATGAGAAAATGCTGTTGTTCTCTGATGGCCTGTGGTGCCACACAGACCAGGACTAGGAGAGACCTGCTGTGTTGTCTCCTCTTCTCCTAGTTCCTGTGATGTCCTTATCTTGTCCCATGGTTCCACCTTCACCCCTCCCCTCTCTTACCCATAGTTAGTCATGGTCAATGAAAGGCAGATGCAGACCACTTAACAATGTAACAGCAAAATGATCGTAAGCTGAAGATTCCGACATACCACACTAACGTTTATCGCAATAAGCCAAGTACACAATGTGCATATGGCAGAGGACTGCAATTAAAAGAATGACTTTGGTTACGCTGAATGCATAAATAATCTACTGATATGCCCGAGTGTGTACGGAACTTTGGGATCGTAGCTACAGGAAGGCTGGCATCTAATCTGTGATTATTTGCACAAAATTCACATCATCATCATCACAAGTCTCAATTGATGCTGTGTATTTGTAGCTGTACAATTGGAGATGATTTGATATTGCAAACCTTAATCTGGAATTTATCGCAGCTCTTATCATCATCACATCGTCCAAGAAGTTATCGCACATCGCCGTTTTCCCCATATCATGCAGACCTACTTTGTAATAAAAAAATATCTTGAAATGTTTGGATATATCCTGGAAAATGTATATTGTATTTGTTTACTTTAGTTTATGTTGTGCCATTTTGAAGGAACTGGCATCTAATCCCCGTTTTGATCAAATTTGACTTGTATTAACCGCAGTTTTCTGTTTCTTGGCTAACATCTGGATACAGATTGCAAAGCAAGGTGTAATGCGGCAATAATGGAGTGTGTTGAAGTATTTTCTCTGATTCTTACGGAAGAGTAAGAAATATGGAAGAGGTGAGAATTGTTAGACGGGGTCAAAGACTCCCCGTGCACTTCTGACGGGCGCGCAAGCAAAGTGGAACACACAGGTGAGAGAAAATGAGCCCAATTACTCTTTTCCTCACATCCAGTTACCTTTCAAAAATGTTTAAGTGCTTAAGTGGAGTCAAAGAGTGTGTGCAAAAGCTCAATAATTCCATTCAAGTTAAATGATGTCCAGACAGGGCACTTAAGCCTCATAAGTCCAGTTTCTCGCCATCGTCCTTGCCCTTCGTCCTGACCCTTTTGATTACGCATGCAGCCGAAATGGGTCCCCGTTCAACCGTCTGTCTTCTCCCCGCAGCAGAAATTTCACCCCTCCCACCGAGTGCTACCTGCTGCAGTATATAACACCTTGCAGAAGAAAGAAAAGCCCACAGCCCTCCACACTGTAGCTGTCAGTCCCTCTTTGTGCTTTCTGCTCTGCTGGCAGCTTCTCATGTTGTGTGGGACTCCAGCTGTGGAGTCTTTCTTGCTTTTCTGCTGCCTCTCACTGCTCTGTTTTTGGACGGAAACCCACGGGTGACTGAATGGAGGAGTCGAGGCAAAGTAACCTCTGGAACTTCTGAAGTTCAAACAACACTAGTTATGTTCAATGTGCAGTTCTTTGCTCCCCGTTCATATGTGACATACGTTACATCCTCCGATCTTGTCAGTCCTGTTGTACCTTTACCCTGTTCCTCCGCAGTCTCCTCTAATCAATGCATTGCATGCATTATTGGCTTCTCTACAGGAAGGATTTGCATTCACTGTTCAAAAATAGTGCCAAACTCAGACTAGTGTTGTATCAGATCCTACAACGATCTTTCCTGTAGTCTTATGTCTTGATGACCTTAGAGACATGGTGCTCAGAATCGCTCACCTGGGAGATAGGGATTCAAAGAACAGAACTAAAAGTGAGCGAAGTGTAATCCCACAAAACCAATTAAAACAAGAGGGATAAGTTCACAACAAGGCCCTGTGATTTTGCAAATGATGGCAGAGATGAAAAGCAAATGGTGTCTGGGCTAACGTTTACAGAAACATGTCAGAAAAGAGACAAATGCTGACAAAGATGTCTCCATGCTCACGTTGGCAGTGCTGCCGCATTGCCTTTCTGGTGACCTGTGGCAGATGTGCTCAAACTAGTGGAGCGTCTCAAATGTTGCAGCAGTAATTTTAAAAATACATGAAATGTCAGGAGCATTTGGGTTTCTCAAGTCAATGGTCGGAATGAGTGACGATGGCTGAAATGAGCAGTGGTTTGACTTTAGCCTGAGGTTTTGTCCCAGACTGGAGAATGGGAGCTGAAACCACGTAGTCATCATGAGTTTAGCAGCACGGATGTGTCTGGTATTACAGAACGGTTATATAATAGATCAACATTAATAATAATGAATACTTCAAACAGAATTATATTACTGACGATCATCGTAGTCATTAGAATGATGAATCTAAAAAATTACTACAGTCAGTGGTGGATAAAGGACCTCAAAGCTCTACTTGAGTAAAAGTACAGATATCTCGTTTTAAAATGGACCCATCAGAAAACAAACATGATGCTGATGTTTATTTTTACTTCAGTCTCAAAAGTATTATTTAATAAATGTACCTAAGTATTGAAATATTTCTGCTCCTGTGTGTCATTTGTATCTTCTGCAGGTCCGTAGTTGAACTAAATGATAATCCTGGCCAACTCTCCACATGTCCTTAAAGATCAGTATGGAGCAGATCTTCAGTTCCCTTGAATCACTTGAATGAAGTTTTTCAAATGTTGATTTAAAGATGAGTTTGAACTTTGGAGGACACATTCATTCATATTTATACTCTGATAAAGTAAAAAGTCTCCTAAAACATACTGTAGTACTGTAATGAAGTGCTTTTAAAGTTTTATATATATTTTTTTACTTTACACCACAGATGACAGTAATACAAGTACTCAAGTGGTGAGTGTAGTAGTTTGACGTGTATGCGTGTACGTGTTCACTGATGGAAGGTGTTCACGTGATTTCAATATACATGTAATTATTGTAATAATAATAAATGTTATTCACGCAGTAAAACTCCATACTGGCTACGAAGAGCAACAAAATCATTCACACTTTTTCCATCAATCCTCTGCTGCACAAACCCCAAAACAAAGGCAAACAAATGGTTCGACTGTGTGGCAGCAAACAAATATGTTTTGTCTCCTTTGAACGCCCTCATGCCCAATTTAATCTTCCATTCTAGCCAGTTGAAAATATTAATATTAATGGTTTCCAGTTAAAGATTTAAAATCTGCTGTCTCACGCTAAATTCCAATTTCTGATCCATACTGTGTTAGGTAATGGCTCCTGCAAATACTATCAAAATTCAATCAATACGTCTCACTCATCTCCATCAGATTCTTATTACACCGGCTCGTGTGTGTTTTCATTTAGCCAGCACTTCACACCGGCAGAGAGAAAATGATGCTAATATTGACACAGACCAGGAGATGCTGACGTTAGCTGTATGCTAATCCTGAACGTGTCACGATTCATTACTAAAATGGCAAAGCTTGTCATGTGACCAGAATTGTAATATTGACAATGAAAATATGCTAATTCTGGATTGTAATGGGGTTTTGAAAGGGTGTGCAACCCCTGGTGCAGGTATTGCAGGTGGTCCATGACAGTGATCTCAGTAACATCATTCTGAGAATAATCCAATCCAATAAAATAGAATTTTGTTGCTCCATCCCGCTGTGAGTGTGGATTTTCCAGACTGTCATACGTGAAGAATAAATGCAGGGCTAGACTGGAGACAGAAAAAGGACATGAGACTGTCCCAGTCCGTGACTATATTGACAAGAAGAGACAGATTGTATCCAACTCACCACGCCCAGAAATCTAAATAGGGAAGAAAATCATCTCCACAAAACCAAATCATTGTTTTTTTTTTACAAAAATACAAGTGGCTCTTTGGTTCTACAGTTTTTGCATCATGGTTTCATCATGAAAACAAACGTTGCATCTCCCAGCCCTCATTTTGATCGGGTATGAGTTTATATAAAATTGACCTCAGATTATGGTTTTTGGTAAGAAATTTGCCAACGGAGATTAGACCACAAATTCAATGAACAAAAACAAAACCTTGTACCGCTACAGCAATCCAAACAGTTTGAGTACTCCCTCAAAATCGTACTACCTATAACTGGATAAAATGAAAGCCTGGATGCACAGACACACCTTTGATTGTTTTGCACTTGTGTAAAGAGATTACACGAACCTTTGCACTTGCTCTTCAAATCCAATCCATCCTCGAAGATTATTTAAGTTTCTGATGTAGGGCCGACAGGAGAAAAACAACCTTCTACTGATGGGAACCCCAAACAGGACTACAAGACGATTACATATTTGGCTTTCCTAAGATAGCCAGCACTTGATAGCATCCAAACTTCAAAGGAACGAGAGAGAGAGAGAGAGAGACTTACAGTATGTTTACGAATTATGCTGCCGAGTGGGTGCATATAGACATAATTGAGAACGGAGATTAGAAATCAGCCGGAGATGGAATCTCTCATGGAAGATGGTGGATTGATTGTCAAGACAGAAAAGGCTGAGTTGAAAAAGATTGGATGCACATGAAAGGGAACGTAATACCATATAATACACAGCTGTGTTTGATTGGACTTTAATGGTGTTCATGTTCGATATGATCCATTGTGTATTTAATATGTTCGCGTCTACTGCAGCAATGAAAAGAAGACAATTAATACGATTGGTTGGCTGTGCTTGTCAGAGTTTCTGTTATCAGTACTTTTTTAAAGGTTAAAATGGCCTCAGAGAAAAGGACTGGTCTTGACCATTTGGAAGTATTATGGGATGGATGTCTGAAATCCTACAGTGTGAAGGATTGTCTATTCTCGAAGGATTTTGTGTAGCCTAAGCCTCTCGACAGCACCGAGCTGTCACAGTATGCCCACACAAACACACACACACCCACGTAAACACACACATGCTCACAATCACCGGCATGGCTGCCCTTCAGAAGTGATCCACACAAAGACAGAAGAAAGTAGACATTAGAAAAAGGCTTAACATTGTCCTGACATAAGGCGTACACATCAAGTAAAGCCTCTTACTGTATACTTTTCAATAACACCGTATAAAGTGAAATTCAACTCTCTTTATTTGCACAAGTTGACACGCTTCAAAGACTACTGCCCTCACACTGAACCCTGTGTGTGTGTGTGTTTGTGTGTGTGTGTGCATAAGCCTGACTAACACAATCCTGTTCTTCCAAATTTGTGGATTAGTAGTTTATTGATCCCATCACAATTCACATCTGTGTCGCTAAATTTAACTAAATAATGACAATATTTTCTGAACCTGTTTTCCAAACCGTAAACAAATTATTTGGTCCATCCTCAGAATACATGGTTAGATATTGATGTTCTGCCTGAGCCCGTACAAACTGAATCAAGATTTGACAAAACTTTCAAAGAGCTTTTTACTAAATCTTCTTTCTATCTGTGTTCTGTCCATTGAACCGTTGATGGCTGAGACGTCTAAATTGGCTATAATTATGTGTAGTTACTGTAAAAGTTCATAGTTAATCAGAGAAATGAGCACGTCCAAATCTTGCAGCAGGATGGCGGCCGAGCCTCATTAGTTTACAGTCAATAGGAACTCCGAGTATCTTGTTAGAACAGACGTTAGACATTTACAGAAGGCACTTATTTTGGAGAACAAGTCAGAGACCGGGGAGCTGCTGCTGCACTCTAAATGTAGAGTAGGTAGTTAGTTTTTATCCTGTTATAAGGATTTATATTTTCAGTTTACTTTTTAAGGATTTAGGGCCTGGGACTTTTAGAGTAAGCATCAATTTCTATTTTTGCAAATGGAAGCAGCACAGCAGGTGAACGCTTGTATCCTTGTAATATTCCAATACTTGCACACGTTTAATAAAAGTGACACTGCACCTATCCCAATAAAGAGAAATGCCAAACAATAATCTAAAAAAAAGTACACTAGCATATTCATAAACAAAAAATAAAAGAGTGCAACAAAGTAGTGTGAACTGTTAGGGATTAGGGTAGAGTAACGTAGGCACAGCTTACAACTAAAGGGCCATATTTATGGACAACGAACAAAATGTTCTTGTCATCTGGTAGAAATATCATAACATAATAACATCGTTGTTGTCAGACCACGGGTGGTACCAAATATAATGGATCAAGAGAACATACCTGATCAGAGGTGAGACAGGCAGATAATACGGGGTTACTTGAGGATCGGAGTCTGGGAATGCCCGGTTAGGGTTGAGGTAGACCAACGTTTTAGCCTGCCCCAAATTCCAAGGCCCTCCCAGTTCTCCTCGTGTCCTCGTGGATTTCCTCCAGTCTCCTCTCTCTGTCAAAACATGCAGGTTTACTGGCCTGGAAACTCACCCATAGGTATGAATGTGAGAGACTTTGCCTGTCACTATGTATTAGCCTTGTGATAGACTGGTTTCTGCCTAGGGCGGACCCTGCCTCTCACTCTGTGTATCTTGGGATAATTTCCACTCCCCCACCATAACCCTGCACAAGATAAGTGGAGGATGTAGAGGATGGACAGATGAATCGATGGATGTGTTGAGAGCAGAAGTGTCTGAAAGGAGATCACTAGATTTTTTTTAGGAGCAGCAGGTGTGGGGGCACAGGGTCAGACTATGGCCCAAAGGTACGGAGGTGTCATCGCCTCCGTGGTACAGCCCGGAGGGGGATGACAGAGGTGAATTTGGACTGTTCTCTGGATGAAATGGAGGTTCACTCGCTGCATATTTCATTTAGTGCTCTCCTCACTCTAATGAACTCCATGTCGTTTCTAATTTACATTATCCAGTTGTAATAACTCCTCTTTACCCGGCTATTTTGCATTCATTTCCATTCACATGGGTTTTTTAGCGTTTTAAGTGTCTTCAGTATTTGCTGCACCTGTGGTACCGATGCTTGTGTGCGGGAGAGAAGTTTCTACTGTCCAGTTGTGACGAGTACACAATGACTTACTGTTTTCTGTCCATAATGAGTAAATGTTTGTCCAGGCAGATTGTCATTGACAGGAAGCAGTGTCCCATCAGCTAAACCAAAATAAACCACAACACAACACAACCGTCTGAGAGAGAGAGAGAGAGGCCATACCTAGAAATGTTTAATTGCTGTGTAAACCAGAAACTAGGCAGACCAAAACGACTGATAATGATTAATGAAATCTTTGGAGACTTTTTCTGTCAGTCTGTATCTGCAGACCCACATTATGACAATTATCTTAAATTACAGCCAGGATTAAAAACAATGGTAGTCCAAACCTTCTTGAAGGACAAAACGCGGCATGTGTCGTGCAGCATTGTGCTTGTTTATTCAGCTAAAAACTGTGTAATGCAAAAAAAAACGACAGTTTAATTGTTATACAATTAGGACCAACTGTGCGTGTTCATTTAGATTCAATGAAGGCAAATCGAATTCTTTAGATGTCTGGGTGACAACTGAGTTAGGAAATTCAAATCTGCCATATCTGTAGCACGCTATCTAAGATTCTTAGGGTTTTGTTAATCTGATGAACTGCTGAACTGTAATATTCACTGCAGGAGCAATTTTGATGTTCGAAACAACTATATATTCGAACATGGATAACCGGTATAGATAATAGACGGATGAATGAAACAACTCTATTCATTTCTTTTTCCTCCTTTTTTTTCTCTCCTGTCCACTGGATTTAATCTTCTGAAAACATCGCTCTCGTATTTGCATGCTTTTAACATCAGATGCTGACTTCTCAGATCTCGTCGCGTCCTTGAACACACCTACAAGGAGTTTTCATAATCCCATGCTATCAGCACCCTAC
>OMNV01008451.1:0-12771 GCA_900303265.1 Brotula barbata
TGATGCAGGCAGGGTGGGGGGCTGGGGGCTGAGAGACCAGAGCCCACAGCAGTACATAACCACTCAGCTACCGACTCCTCCAACGATACGCTGCCCCCCGTTGCCTAGCAACTGAACCCCCCGCCTCTTCCCTTCGCTCTGTCAAGATGCCCTCATACAAACAACCAAATAGAGCAGGTACACACTTTTCTCAGACACACACTCACGCACATACATACATATACATACACCTTCGCTTTACATGCAATGTGACTGACAGTTTAAAATGACAATCATTAATCTAATCCACAACATAATCTGATTAGTGTCTGTTACTTTTGGATTAATTTGCCTGTAAAATACATAGATTATGAAGCTAAGTGGATTATGTCTTCTGATTTGAGGAATTATTATTGTGGACTGTGCATTTGTCATCATCAAAACTAATTTTAAACAACTATTTATCCTCTATTGTCAGATAAAATTCCCATTAACTGACACCATGGAATGTAAAATGACGTGCAAATGCTTTTCCCTTTTCAAATGTTTTAGAATAATCAAATAAGCAATGTGTATTTCTCAGACGCATCCATAATCTGATAACTGGGTGTTTTCTGAGTCAGTGTAATCCCATTAAGTGTAATCTGTTACTTCCGAACACTGACATGCTCACACGCGCACGCAGTCACACACACACACACACACACACGCAGGCGCGCGCGCACACACACACACACACTCACTCCAGCCTCTCAGGTGCCAGAGTTGAAGTTAATTGCATTCCCTCCATTAGCTGGAGCTGAAGCAGGGCATCCGGGACTCAGAGGTCATTAGAGAGGCTCTTGGAGAACGTTTTATAGGCTCCTGCACACAACTAGCACAACAGTCTCAGTGATTGAGGCAGAGACTAACAGACAGAGCCAGAGTAAAAGAGAGAGAGATGGGTTGATAGATGAAGGTACTGAAATAAAGAAATACAGTGGACAGACAGAGAGAGAGAGAGAGAGAGATGATGCAGCAGAGTGATACAATAAGAGCGCTGGAGAGAGAAATAAATACAGACAGAAAGTACCAGAGAGAGAGAGACAGAGAGAGAGAGAGGGAGAGAGAGGGATTAACCCAACAGGCCTCGTGTTTTACCCGTTCCCTCACCCTGCCCAAAATCTAATTGTACCATTTCTTATCTGCCATAAGCCTATTCACAAAAGGCTCTACAGGGCACCGTCAATTCTACTCAGCTCGTCTAATTCCCGATTAAATCGTTGCCTTTTCTCCGTCGGTAATTTATGGAAATAACAACTAAGAAAAAGAGGATTTGAGTAATGACATCTTTAAACTTGTCAGAAGAATGGGCCTGTGAATGGGGGAGCCTGTGGCACTGCTGTCGCGTTCTGAAGAGGGTCGTTCTACTGTACCCCTCCCCAACCCCCACACCGATTCCTCTCATCTGTCTTCTTCTACTCTTTGTTTCACCGCAAATCATCCCTCTGCCTTTTCTTTAGCTATTGCATTTTGTTTAATCTCATTTCGGCATCTCCACCTTTTTCTTTTTGCCTTCCGATTTCAAATGGTAAGTTTTAATATGGGGGGAAGATTCCTGGATGAACGATGAACTGCGACCATAAACTTGGCTTTGTTCAGCCGAGTTTGGTACCAGAACGTAGCTCCAGACGCTTTTTATTGCATCCTGCACTGTGGGTTTAGAAAGTGTTCGGTAGAGATCACAAGACCAACCAGATGAACTTCGATGCATTGCAGCACAGGAAATGATTTTAATGTAGATTCATTAGTTTTATGAACCCCAAAAATCAATGTACTGCAGAAATGTTTCTCTTTTGTGTGCCTGTGTCAAACTTAGCTCCTGTTTGTACACAGCAAATCAGCAAAGTCAGAGTATATGTATGAACTTTATGAACTTTAAACCTGTGATTATACAGTGGTAAGCAATGCATTTTTTTTTCAAATGTTACGTATGCACCTTATTGATACTGGCACAAAAGTATGCTTTTTCCATGTAATAGACCTAAATTACACAGCTGTAAATAATGTATTAATGTATGTAAAAATCTTATATTCCATCTCTGTTTGCATTTCCTTAACATAACATGGTATCATATTGATTCTGTGCATGTAGATGGCTTACTTGTATTTTTGTCTTTAATGGCAGTAAGGCCTAAGTGCAGCGTTTAAGACTTTTTAAGACGATGTGTAATCATCCAAAAAATGTATACTGACTATTTATGTGCGAAAGAGGAGATCCAGGAGACTTTGAGTCATCCATAAAAACCTGTTAGGGTGATTGACGACTTAAGCCGTAATCAGACGGGAAACATCTCATCTCAATAAATTGCCAGTATCCATAAAAGGGCAGAGACCCTGCCATTTTTTTCAAATATAAGTTTGTATATGGAATTAAATGCATTGAAAATATTCGTATCCTTCATACATTTTGGTGAGTAAAATCTAGTCTGGGACTCATTTATTGCAGTCTTCGTGCTCATTGTGACTGGACTGTTCCACTACTCTCCATGAGCCGGCCCAGTTGGCTAAGACTTTAATCAGTGGGGCTCCAAACATGCCAAACTGGGGAAATCAATGATGGCATGTCGGGGCCCTTTGTTCCACCATCTGGCTGACACCTAGACCTGCGGTGTGCACAGCTGAGGGTGTGATCACACTTATGGTTTGTTTTCTTGGTCATTTGCATAGTTGACAAGTTTGGATTCACACTACCCAATTACAAATCAACCCGAGCTGGTAAACAAGTCACAGAGATTCACGAGATAGATGGTTTTGAAGATCTGTCACTCCAGGGAGACAGAAACAAATAGAATTCCAGTTGATGTAACTTAGTCTGACTGTAGAGACACTTGAGGACATAGACGAGCTATAATACTTACACAGTATATACAAAGATCAGTCTACAATGTAACTCATCATACATTTGATCACATTTAACCTTACTCATTACACCCACGATTGCTTTAACTAATACAGTCTGGAAGGGAAAATACTACTTCTATGCTGCACATATATTTATTGTTCTATGGAGCTCACTCTGTCCATCAGGACAGCATAGAATACAATCTGAGTAATAAATCTGGTGAAGTTTGTTCAGTAGATCTTGATTTTACAGGCAAAAGATGAACAAAACTGACAATAAAACTAAAAACAAGAATTTGTATCATACCCTCACACTTAATAAAGCCAACTCAAATTTGTCAGCACAAAAAAAAAATACACTTAGGTGCTTCGTGCTTTCATGTTAATTTGTTTCGGTTATAGTGAAGATATAGAACTTCAGCGATGCTTACCGCTGTTTCACTCATGGGTACACGTGGACTGTAAAGTACTATTTCCAGGTAAGGGGCGCTCGATAATCTGGAAAGATGCTACCTCCACTGGGGGCAGCAGCTTCTCTGTGGAGAAGGGATTTCTCTGAGGGTTTTCTAAGGGATTTCCTCTGCCTAAGGATAATAACTTTCCCATGCCCAATCTTTCAGCACCTTCCGGTTTATGATTGTTATTTCAGGGACCCTGGAAGTCCCCTTAAGCATCTTTTTTCCTGTTAGAAGCAACCATTTGTATTTATGACCTGTCAAACATAACATAAAAATAATAACAACCTGTTAACAGGCCTACTTAGTCTTAAGTGGTTAAGGGTACGGCGACATGCATTTTCCACTGTGACAGTCCAAACAAATCCATCACAGTGGGAGACACGTAGTCGCCACCTCCTCACCACACCAATGTTCTACAGACAAATGTTCCATTGTTACCAGTAATTATTCTCTATCTATTACAGTAAGGCTTCTAGAGACAGCAACCCTTGCAAACTGCGTCCTAAGACAACTTATTAATATGCTTTTATGTGCGCCCTGTGTTTTCAAACAGCTGAAACAGGGTCTGACCCCAGACTGAGAATCACTGGTCTCGCCTTACAGAACACATAGAGGACGAGAGGGCTTGAAATAAAGTGGGGAAATGGCAGCTTATCCAGGTCAATCCATCCATCACCGTGCAGTTACTCAGACGGTGGACAGATTCCTGACAGAGGTCTGAGTGGTTTGGGATTGAGATGGAAGAGAGGGAGAGTTATAGCTTAGGAACCCTCCCCCCATTCCTTCTTAAGAAGAACCTTGACAAGGAGGGTCTGTCCTCGTTTGCTACAGGGATGTACTTAAAAAAAGGTGAAGAAGAGAAATGGGTTTTCTTAAGTCATCTGCTCAAATTGTTCATACTAACCAATATATTTCTATATACTCTATCTGCCATCATTTATCTATAAGGCTGTAAGATTTTAGGACTGGCTCTCACCCGTGTGTGTCCTCTGATGAGCTTTAAGATGGGAGCTCTTGGTGTACACCTTCCTGCAGCCGTTGAACTGACAACGATGAATCCTCTTCTTGTTTTCTGGTAGCTCTCCAACCCCGATCACACACGCAGCTCCGTCCTCTTCGTCCTTCACCCGGACCGGGAGAGTGTGTGTTGCCACGAGCCTGGCAGCGCTCAGCCCCACCTTCCTGGCCACCAACTTAAGAGTGAGCGTTCCGTCAGCCGAGGCCGTCAGCGTCTGGTTGGGCTTGACGAGGTGGCGGCCCAGCTCAGGTGATGAGGGTGGTGTCAAGGAGGTGACGGCGCTCAGCTGGGCTTGGTGAACTCCTTCCACCCCCTCTGCATTTTCCTGCCCCTGAACTTTGGGTTTGAAGCTCTTCCGTGCGGGGCAGAGGATCACTGGAGTCGGGCTTGGGGGATCCGGGAGGCTAGGCAGGCTGGGGAGCAGGGCATCAGACAGCTCCTCCTCGCTGTCCTCCTTAAGGTAGGCTGGGGTAAGGAGGCCATCCAGGTCTTGATCAAAGAGCTCTGAAAGACGCTTGGGCTCCGTCTGCAGGTAACGCTCCAATTCTAGACAGGTCTATAAGAGAAAGAAAGAGGAGGGGATTTAGGATGTGCACGGATGGTCTCTGACAACATTCTGTGGTTGAAGTGATGCAAACTGATACCAACAGATGCAGGTTTGATGTAAAGCAGCGTGAATCAAGACAAACCGACATCCAAAAAATGTACACTTATCCCAAACCGTCTACACTTTATCAGTGTTTGGAGGAAAATAATTCAATTTAAAGCTGTTTTGTGCATAAAAAGGCCATAAACACATTCCAGGGCTCGTATTTACTAGGGGTGGGCAGATCGATCCCAAACATATCGATAATGCAATACTACGTCTCGTCTTTTGAAGATCGATTCTAACGTCAATAGTATTGATACCTGTTTAATTTTCCCTTTTCTTGTTCTTTCTTGTTCCGTATTCATTTTGTGCACTCTTTGCTTCTCCCAACCAATCAGAGGAAGATTGGGGTGGGTCATCCATGGAACTGTCTTGAGGAAGAGTAGTTTGAGCTTTCGTTTCGTTATTTGCACCTCACTTATCGCTCTCAATATGTTTGTGTGCACTTTGTTTATTTGAAGAGAGACAAAGTGTAATGAAAGGGAAATGCAAACATGTCATTGTTTTTTTAACAAAAACTTCAAAGTAAAAGAAAGTAGAATGTAGGCAATATTTATTTTCTCTAGATATAATGGTGTACATCATGTTTATTCAAACAGCCTTTTCACATTTACACATTTAAAAATTATAGAAAAAAAATGTAATTCTCATGAAAATGTTTTCAGATTTATCTAAATAGGTATCTGATCAAAACCAGTTTTTCCAGCATCCAACACCTCTAGTATTTACTACTAAACGAGGCAAAAATTTCTCTTATCTTGAGTCTAAACACCATTTTAGATATCAGCTCAATTTGCTCATGGTCATCGACACACTTTGTACTAAACTGTAAACGTGTATGCAAGCTTTTCTTTACACATTTATACATATGTCCAATGTTGTGCAGAATATGCTGATTGTTATTCTCTGTCATTAGCTCTAAATCAAGGCTCACCTGACAGTTTCAACAAGCATCAGATCCTCTGATATGACTTTACACACTGAGGAGAAAAAATCTGCATGGTGCCATGCATTCACCCAGACAGGCAACTTAGCAGCTCTGCCAGCTGTCACACGCAAACACACACACACACACAGCCACCAAGACAGCCAGGATTACCTGGCAGCTCCAGCAAGACGGCTGATTACACACTGATTGATTGCAACCGCTGTCGTGCGGAACGAAGGAGAGGATAAGTCCTAAACAGTACAGAACTCCTATCAAACTGCATTTTATAGAGCTCTGACAAGCCATGTGTGCACTGGGTTGGATTGAGCCCGATAGGAAGATTTATTCAGCCGTAGTTATGGTCCGTTTCGTTTCTATTACTCCAAACACTTTTCCCCACAGAGGCCAAATAAAAGGCCGCGTGCCCGATTTGTGTGAACCGACATCCTGAGAAGTCTATTACTTCACATCAACCAGGCAAGGTTCTCAGAAGAGGACCAGCAAGGGAAAGAGACGCTCCTTGTCCGAGGATGAAGGTATTATGTTTGAATGGGTGGCACCAGCTTGATCCCAGCGAGCGTTGTTTTTCGCTTGTAGGCACTAACCCTTTTTGACAACTGAGATGGAGGCTAGCAGCTCCGCTGGGCGCGTGGCACTAGCCACTTCATTTGTGTGTAAATAGGTACTGACAGACACAGTCGCTAGCTCTATTATCAGGAATAAGGTTGTACAGACTGAGCACATCAGAGACATTTACAATCTAACAACTCCCTCCCTTTCCTTGTTTGCACCTTCTAAAAATATAATCACTCCTTTTTTGGGGGGGGGAGGGGGTGTCTGTTGCTAAGGGAGCATAATTTCTACTCTTAGTCTTTTTTCTTCCAGGAACAAAAGGGATTTGGGGTTGTTTTTGAGTGTTTACAGAATTTTCATGCTGACATCAAATTAAAAGCTTCTCAAGACTACATCTACTGTGGGGAGTGAAGATAACTGCTCGTCTGCATGGTGTTTTTGTTTTTCTTGTAGTTTTGGTTTTTTGAATTTCTTAAATGCACTATCTGAGAGGTCTCCACTGTTTCCTTGATGGCTGCAGCCACTGAGAATGTGAATTAAGCTTTTTTTTTTTTTTTTTTTTTTGCCAGAGCGCAATTAAATATTGAAGCCGTCAAGAAACGATGAAGGGAATAGCATGCGCTGACCCGTGAGGTACACAGCGTTGGTGACACAGCTGTCAGAAAAAAGACGCTCCTGCTCTGCTCACAACAGGGTCGGTGGTATTACCAACCCCCACCACCCCATCCCATCACTTTCCTTCTCACTCACTTTCACCCCTCGCCTCATGCCTTCCTCCCCATTGATTCTCCAAAATCACCTCCTTTCTCCGTCGTCTTTCTCGCACTGTTTTTTTTTTTCCACTGCCATTCCTCCTCCCAAGGTGAGGACTAATTATCCGCTAAAAGCAGCCAGTTAAAGGGGACTTTATTCAGCAAAACGCTGAGGACTGCAAACCAAGGTGAGAGTGTGTGTGAGGGAGAGATAGTTCAAGGGAGCGGAAAAGAGGATAGAAGCGGATAAGTCAGGGTGAGAGAGAGCTGAGGGGAAGGTGAAGACGGAGCAGGGGGCAGGAGGCTGGATGGAGGGATGAGGTGAAAGAAGGAGGTGAGAGAGAAGAGAGGGAGAATGAGCGAGGGAGGTATTGACTTCATTTTCTCTGTGGGGGGCGAATCCTTTTTGGAGCTGTGACATTTGGCGTAGCAGGATCTTGTCAGTGGGAAAGCCGCGGACCTGAAGTCTCCACACACACACACACACACACACACACACAGATACACACTCACATAGAGGAGTTCAGGCACAGTAAATGTTAGGTTACAACCTACAGTGATGTACTCTGTGACACAGTGTGAGCTCGGGTAGAAGTGAGGACATACAGTAAGTGTAGGTCGCTTATACGGTGCGACCGAAGTTAGGCCTCCCTCCACCCTTCATCATTCTCATCACTCCGTAAAGGCCCTTCCCCCTTTCACGCCCCCCATGGGTAACATTAATGTTGTTAGGGAGAAGGTCATGCAGTTGATCAGCATTTACAGGGTGCGTGTATGCCTGAATGCGTGTGTGTGTGTGTGTGTGTGTGTGTGTGTGAAAGTGAATGTGGGTGTATGTACTGTATCAGCATGTCCCTCTGTATATGACTGCACCCTGTTTAACTATGCTAGCCTGCTGTATCTGTGCATAATTATGCAAGTGTGTGTGTGCGTGTTAGTGTATCTATTGTGAATATAAAGTGTGTGTCTGTGTGTACGTGCATTAATTAAGTGCATTTGCTGGCCTAATGTGGCACTATGGCGTCCGTGCATGTTTTGGGGGGTTAAGAGTCCAGAGCCAAAACCATCACACAATAGCCAGGCAGAGATAAAGGAGCTTGGTCCGGCTCTCACTTGGACAGACGCCGATCGGGGGAGCCGGCAGCCACTGGCTCTGCACAATGCCCAGGTCCATTCCCTGAAAGGCTGCTGGACGATTCCTTTGCAGGAGCCAGACTGAGCTGGGACAATGCACGGTCTATTTAAACACCCCCACATCCACCTACAACCACTCACGATGAAGGTGCACGATAGCAATAAATCCCTGCCTAATGTGGGAATGCTGCTCTGCAAGAAAATGAGAATGATGTGACATCAGTGTGTTTCTACTCTACTATTTGCTTTAATGCGTTTTAACTTATGCTACCTAGTGGAGCTACATTCACAAAAACATATAAAGAGGGGAAACTTAAACATTTTCTTTTCTTTTCTGCCTTCTATCGTATGTCAAAAAAGATGAACATAGACAGATTCTTCAAGAAGGAGAATTTTGTTCCTATGCTGACATTGGCTTGGTTTACATGCACAGCAATTGTGCCATATTAGCCTGACTAACACCGTTAGTCAGACAGATACAGTCACGTAGTGTAAATACATGTCATAATCTGACTAAGACCGTTCTGATACCGTGGCAACGACTGGCACAAACAACCATCTCTGCCACTGCGTACGCAGCAGATAAACTCACAGGGCAAGCGTGAACTCAAGAGAAAGACGTTTAAGCTTCCGAGAGACCTCTCGTGATAAGGATCTTCAACGAAATGATGTCACAAAATATCTAGATGCCCGCAAACGCGTAAATATAAAGAATACACAGCGATGGACATAAACATTTCGGGGGCTGCTGGAGTGGAATGGTTATGCTTGAGTAACCTGCATGTAAACAGGATTATGAACGGATTACTTTTGAACACAGATCATTTAAACATCTTGTTTAGACGACTTACTGGAAGCACGCAAATGTAGCTGCTGGGATTTGTTTAGCGACAATTCAATTAGGGTACTGTGTTGTTCCTCTAGTTCATATCTTGAATTCACTCCCCTGCTTTGCTTTATTCCGTTAGTAAGTCTCTTACACGGACCTCTCTTCCAGTGTCTTCTTCTGTGAATACACCAAAAGCAGTTCACAAACAAACGCACAACAGAATTACGAATACAAAACACACCCCAGGTTAGTGCGACTGTGACAAATATTCACTGTTTTCTCACAAAGTCAAGCAGACTGAGAGCGGTGAAGCCGTCCTTCTTCGTTCTCTTTCACTCACTTTGTCCTCTCTCTATGTCCCTCTCCCGTTTTGTGCCACGTCCTGAGGCGGTGGCCTGGCAGCTGATCCTCTCTCCCCGTCACCTCCCTTCACATTTGGCATGCTCCGAGCCACCCGCCATTGCCATCAAAGCGTGGGCTGCCTCCCAACTGTTAGCACCCCGCTATGCTCGCTAATAAAAAGCCTGGGTTATAAATATGAAGAGAAGAGCATGCATAATGCCCTAAAGGAAGGCCCAAAACACCACTAAACAGATCAATGTAATGGGGTGGATACGGCTCATTAATTTTAGGATGATCGTGTTTAGTTTTTACAGATGCCATGATAGAGACAAGGTGCTCTGAATAATATTCATGAGTGATGCTCCGAGGGTTGAGGGGAGCCCAAAGCTGGAGCGATCTGATGCTGAGCAGTGTGGTGTTGGTGGTGGGGGGCGGGCGGGCAGGCGAGTGGGGGTGTTGTCACATCTTTTTTGGAATTAGTCCAAGATTTTTGCAGCACCCCTGTGTGTGCATAATGGCAGTTCACAGATATTAAAAGATATATTGCAAACATGTCTTGGCAAATGAGAGTGTTGGTGTTTTGCACAGTGATAAGCAATTGCCACTAATCAGTTTGTGCCGATGGGAACATGAACAGTATGGAAATTAATTCAGTCCCATTATGGAGATTTGTGAGATGGGGGGTGGGGGTGTCAGGTGTCAGGTGTCAGGTTTGACTCATGTTTTCTAACACGTATTCCACAAAGGACGCAAACCGAAACAGTGACAGACTGAGGGACGTGAAAAAACACAGAGCCGCTATTTTAGCATCATTTCGCATGTATATGCTGGGCATCGAAGTGCTGGCATTGTGGAACTGAACCATGCTCAATTCGTGCCCCATGTGATGACAACAACATCTAATCTACCACGTTGAGAAAGTCTGTCAATATACGCCACTATCAGGACGTTATGAAAAGAGGCTACCTGGTGTCAAACCGCCGCTGTCCTTGATACAAGCGCATTATTTGTTTTTAGATAAAATCAGTGGAAATGCCAACAGTAGCGAGCGTTTGAATTTGCTAATCGGCTATGTTGAATGAATGAAGAGGTGAGGATAAAGGATTGTAGAGACAAAAAATGAGGTAAACAATCGTCCACTTTTTGCAGCCACAGTCTCAATTTTTGGTGGCCTGTCCCCAGCTGTGATTGTGATTGGTTCATACTTTGCACAGTGAGGATTAATTAACGATGAGAAATCGCTGTCAATTTCCTTGCTCACGTTCTGTGTGGAGCAGGTGTGAGACTCCACAGCTTCCACTATATTTATTTGCAAGATTACTTACTTATTTCATGGACCAATAAAAAACATTTACATCAAAGAGAGAGATGAGGAAATTTTAGCCGATATAGTGAATAAAAAGGTCCAAATTAGAGATGGTTGACGGCTCAGAGATGCCAGCTGTGAGATGCATTAAAGTCTCAGAGATGCCCCAGACATGTCTAACTAGAAAAAAATTTCTGTCTGAGACGTCCAAATCCCGTACTGCTCTGACAGACAGCAGCAACAACCTGCAGCCAGTAAGGATGAACGATCACTGACAAACTAAATATCCGCAAGCACAGCTCCATTTCTTCTATATTCGATTCACAAACAGTTACCGTGAAGGCGAACATTTAGGGAAGTAGGGAATTCTGTCTTGCATGTGATTTCGTAACTAAACATAGTTTGGAGATCAGTACGACCGACCGTCTTACACTCTGAAGCGCTAGTTCTGATACGCTCATGGACTATGGAGCCACCTCCCAGCTTTCCTGCCCACAGGTGGAGACCTCCTCTGGCTAATGACAACGATGCCTTATATCAGTGAACCTGGAAATTAACTTTAGTTTGTTGACAGTAATCAATTATACTTTTATTGTGATCGTGCTAGCTCAGGTTTAAAGCCACAAAAACCCCAGCTGGCTACAAACAGGAGCCGAGAGTGTGCTGCATGTAAATATGTGGAAAAACATGATCGGGGCTGCTGAAGAATAGCCGTATAAATAAAGAGGATTAGTGTAAAGCATTGGCCAGCACACTTTCTCATTGGAAACACAGTGGTGGGAGTACGCAGTACCACCAGTAATAAATCTTAAGGCTCAGTGCTATGCAGAATTCAACAAACGCAGTGAACTTTTAGAGGTATTCATGTGTAGTACATCTCCATAATCTTACACTGCTGCTATGTGGTGGTAGCTACTTTTTTTCCCTGCTTGATTCAGGAATAAATTAAACAGCAAATGTAGATTCTTTGTTTATTGTGTTGTATTGTGTACTATTTGTATTTTGATGCTGCATAGCCGCATAATTTGGGTTGTTAGCATAAGATGGTGCTAGCATTCTAATATCTAATGGGGTTTGATTGCATCTTTTGGTGGGTTGTAGTTGTCCAACTACAATATGAAAACTACAATAGGCGAAACCGCTCGTCAACATGAATATATTTTCTTTCTCATTCTTGTGATTTCACATTTAGCCTTCCTTCACATTCTACAGTTGAAGCTTTGGCAACTCACAACTCACTCGGAAAAAAGTTTTGTCAGCAACTTAATTTAGAAAGCTTGCGTGTTATGTGTTTGCACATATGTGTTTACGTGTGTGTCACTGTGTGTTTTAGGGCCTATGTCTGCCATTGATCTGGTGGGCCTGGCCAAGCCATTACTTTGAGGTGACAGCTAAATGACCAGCAGCCTTAGGCATTGGCCATCTTGCCATCTTGCCACCAGCTTTTCTGTGTGTGTGTGTATGTGTTTGTGTGAGTGTGTGCATCACAGCGCCTAATCGATAGGAAATGATACCGTGCAGGAGCTCATCAGTGGTGGCCGTCGCAGCTGACAGAGACGGTAATCTATAGCTTCGGTGAGCAGTACTTACACAGCACCCCTCCGCCCCACCCATACACACACAGTATCGAAAAGTCCCCCCCTCCCCTGTAAGCTCCCCTTCAGGCCTTTTGCTCCTCCTCCGGTCCCCAGATTTCAGACTCCTTGGAGATCAGCGTGGCATCATCGGTGAATCCAAGATGAATGAGGAACCTGCCTACGGCCAGAGGGGAGCAGAGGGTGGGGAGATAACGCTTCATTTTCCTAGACACTGATCTGAATAGCGTAGCGCCCTTGTGTCGCCCGGTTATTCTCAACGGAGAGAGCAGCAGGGGGTGCAGTGTTTCACCAGGAGGGATCTTAGACCTCCTGATGCCCGGAC
>OMNV01008451.1:17118-27216 GCA_900303265.1 Brotula barbata
CTCTCTCTCTTTCTCTCTCTCTCTTTCTCTCTTACACACACACACACACACACGCACACACGCACACATACACTCATACACACACCATTGAAAATTATTGATGCGCTCTCCTATAAAACAGTGGCTGGTCCCTTAAGTATTCCTGGCAACATCACAGGCTGAAAATAGCTTCCGACCCAAATAACTTTCCCCTCCGGAACAGAGAAGGAGCCAGACCATAGCCACCGGTAACTGGCTTTACTAATTGGCATAATTTTACAATGAAATAATATCTGGAGCAATAGACTGAATAACACATAGCTGTAAACTGGAGAGCTGGAGGATATGCTGTCTAGTCACGGAGACGAGTGAGGAGCGATTTGATGTAGGGAGGGACAGGGAAGACCTCCTTGCCAATTAGCATAAGTTATCAGATCCTCTTCCCCAAACAGACACAACAGGAAATGGCACCGTAAAACATTTACGCGAGCAACATCATTTTAGTTAAAAGATGGAGAGAAAGCCAAAAGCCGGGATTGTTAAATGTTTTTATGTCACAAACCCGTATTTGCCAAGATTTGCTAGGATTCCTGTAAGGCGAGACTGTTGTTATTGATTTAGCATTGAATTGTAGAACTCCCTGTGCTAAACATGGTGAGGTAATAATAGCAAGAGCAAAACCTGTGTATGCAGGATCAATTCTTCTACATCCTCTGACTGGGATAGATTCTCAGGAATACAATTACAGAATCTGTGCTGAATGGGTTTGCTGAAAAACCCCTTAAATTGCCATGATATCGAATTAAATCTAATTTTCCAATCCCATAATCCTAATAAATCTGAATCTTACAATGTGTGCAACAGGTCTAAAAATGTGATTTATGTAACACAACATAATTTTGGGGTTTGCACGCAACAACAGCTATGGGTGTCTGGAGCAAACTGTCAACAATTTCTTCCGTGGTTCAATTTCGTCCATTTACGCAATTTGGTAGAGGTTAAACATGAATCTTGGAGCATTGTTTTAGTTCTACATTGCTCTATAAGTCGTGTTTGGAATAATCTGCCAATCAATATTTGATTCATCACAGTGGCAGTCAAAATGTCTAAAACCTGGACGCACCAGGCACCGCCATATCAAAATCTATGACCAATCACCTGTGGAGAATGAACTGAAGAACGGCTCATCCTGATCAGTCTGTGGGTCAGGGTTAGGTTTGGATAGCTTGGTCCTGAACTTTGGATGCTGTCTTTGTATGCAAAAGTGCTACCTTGGCAGTCCATTTTTAAAAAGCGTGATTGATAACCTTTGTTTGCGACAGCTCAGTTTGTATCAATCACACGAAACGGGAGCAGAAAGAGAACAAATTGACACAAATGACCAATTAATTGAGTTGGTTTTCCAAACTTTAGTCAGTAAATCATGATGCACACAATAACACATATGCAACACACACATCTGTCACACCACAGCACCATCGCCCACGCCACACACTGCACGACAGCAGTATCTTCATTTAGTTAAAAGTTTATGATGTACATTTAATTTCAAAGTTCTGCTCTATAATCTCCTTTGAAACATTTCCTTTCATTTGCGCATTGCGATGGTTTACCATGAATTTAAGATCACATGGTCACACTGTAAAAACATGTTGCTTTATGTGTATCAAAACAGAAAAATTTAATCATGGATGGAAATTCAATATTTCTGATACACTGAATCGTTCCCTAAGTTATAAAAATCAAACTGAATATATACATCACTTCAATTCACACTTGTATGACGCATATCTTCAAAAACTGTCCATTGCTTTTTTAGGTGCTCTTGTGTTCTCAAACTTCCTCTTCACTCCAAACTAAAAAATACAGTGAATTACACACACACACACGTACAAACACACACATTTGCGAGCACAGAGAGCAGGAGGAAGGCATAAACACAGATGTCTTTTGGCAGCCCAATTCTTAATTAGTACCAGGAGATTCATCTAATCAAAGGGTTGCCAGCCCATCATTAAGGCTAAAACACACACTGCTCCCCTCACATACCAGAACAGAACAATGGCTAACAGAGGTACGCTGTCACGCTGATGAATGGCTCTTCCCACAGGTCTCATTAAATCACTGAAGGGCACATCCCAGGATGTTCCACAAGTCAAGCCGATGCAGAATCATCTCAACCCTCTGACCGTCTACGGCCTTTGCTTTAACACCTGACCAACTGTTTTCCAAGGATGTTTGTCAAAATAATATTTCTCCTGGTGAAAAACAGCTCCAAATCAAGCTGAATCTATGATATTTTGGGGCGACAAGAGACATTTCCCATTCAAACCCCTGCAGGGCCATGCCATGATTGAAGCTCCATGACGTACACGGTCGCTGTAGATATCAGAGCCTTGAGGATAATTTTTGGAGCGGGGTTTAGTTTTCCAGTAAATATACCAGTAGTCCTTGTCCCTGGAAGACATTAGATCAGTCTAAATTTAGCACTATACGTCCATATTTGTATTCGAAGGAAGTTCTGTCGAGAAATGAAGGCAGAATAGGCAGACGGAAGAGGAGTCTTTCGCTCCATCTTATCTGTCTCTTCAAGTATTGTTCTTTCCTTTCAGTCTTCCTTTACATCTTGTATATCAATTGCTGCTTTCCTTCCTTCCATCCTTCCCCTTTTCCTTCCCTCTGTGCAAATGTACATTATTTCCAAGCAAGGAGTACATTTTACCCTCGATACTCAATAAGTACATTTTACTGCAAAAAGTTTGACTAAGATAAATGGTTTGAGACGCTTAAATGGCGAGACTGAAAAAGAGACAGAGATAAATAGAGATGGAGTGACAATGTGAGTGAAAAATGAAGTCCGCGCAGAAAGCATCGACCTGTTGCAGATGGAAGATCACTAACAACTTTGCATGCTGGACAACCGCAGCTGAATGCCGAGGGCGGCATGCAAAACGTGCAGGCACATGACCAAACACACAAACCTGCTGACGCTGAGATCACACAGATACATCCAAAGGTATCCGCCTTTTCTCAAACGCACACACAAACATTAAAAAAATGAGGATGACATCATTTTAAAGGCACACGGCCCTGCGTTGGTCTACATTGGTGATTCGGCTGAGGTCTGGTACGATGACCGCCTTGCTTTATAAACTATCCAAGCGGTTTCGGAGCCTGACATGTCCTTGTGGCTGTCACCAGCGAGAGCTTTGAGCTGTGATTGATGACTGGCTTTGAATGACAACAACAAGCAGTGGTGTTTACTCAGGGCAAATTGCCCTTGTCTCTCTCCCCCTTTCTGAGCTTGTTCCACCTCTGTCTCTCCCACTCTCTCTTTCCTTCACTCGCTAGCGAGAGATGGTCCACATGGCCGGATCTTTGCTTTCTGGATGGCTAGATGTCCCTTGGGGTGGGATTAGCCTTCCAGACTGACAGCTAAACAAACAAATAGGCCAAAGCCAGTCTTCTGCTTGCCAAGGCTGCCTAGCAACAGGTAGGCAGTAAGATTGGCTGTAATGCTTGGTATCTCGCTGCAAATGATAAAATGCCTGGACATGCCATTAAAGTGTGGCTCCTAGTCTCTTAAGTGGTGGAAGAAATACTTAAACTCAGCGGTAACTCGTAATGGGCCAATCTGCATTTATTTATTTTACAATTCTAGTGAAATGCCCAAGGATGCTAAAGATATCAAGATACATGCTGTGGAAATTGGCATAAAATGATATTCAACAAATCTGTAATGTAGGGACCTTTAGGAGAGATTAAAAAGGCCATATCATAGAGTATGAGAGTAATTACACTGGATTTTACTATGTTTTTTATCGTAACTTCTTTAGTAATCATGAGATCTTTTATGCCTTATCTTGGATACGCTGTATCTTAGTAGGCAGCGTATTTCACGTCCATGAATTGCAGCAGGCTTTGTGTCTGGATGCTCATAAGGCTGTAAGTGTAGACAACTCATGAGAAAGAGCCCCTACCTCTCCCAAATTAAGCAAATACCTCAATTAGCACAAAATGGAAAGTACAACTACCTCAGAATAGTACTTAGTGACTTTCCACCTCTGTAATGTTGCGATAGTGCCTGAGACCAACAGGATGTAACCAAGACATCCAAAGAATGACCTGTCTTAACGATTTTGATTGCATAACTCATTTCAGTACGTGTTTTGCAGAGGACCTCACCTTAAATGGATGTTAAACCACAGTGACTTAAGTAAAGGGGGGGGCGCTCAGCTGTGACTTTGCTGACCGTGTCTCAGAGTAGACTAAGTCAAAGAGAGACAGTAAGACTTTCAGTGGATAAAGAGGAGAGTCCAGTTGTGATTGCATTGCATGAAACCAATAACTGTTCATCCTTCCCTTCCTTTCTCTTCTGTCCCTGCGGTTGCGGAGCCGGGTGGCAGCAGCGAAGCATGTCGGATCACCGTAAGGCACTGTAACGGCTTCCCAATTTCGCCCCAAATGATGTGAAAATCATTGCCGAGCCAAGTGTGGTGGCGTGAGGCAAAAAAAAAAAGAAGAGAAAAAAGAAGAGGAAACGACTGGCTCTTCCTCGCACAGTTAATCAAACCCGGGGTGGCAGAGCGTTTCCAAGCATACATACATAAAGATGTGCTTGTTCACCACGCCCCCGAACTCCCTCAACCCATGAGGCTCCCAGCCCTCACCCAGCCCTGGATCTCTCCGGGCAGTCACTGGAGTGTCAGACAAATGAATACTTCCTCCGCCGTCCGCTCTTTCATCAGCGTTTCCCACCTTTTCATCAACGGCCATAAAGCAGTAGCAGGAACCTATCACCAGCAATCACTTCTCAGCTGCCTGAGTGATGAGACGGAGGCGGCAGAGTTCACTCAGCACTCTTATGGCAGAATGGATGTTAGTGGGTCAGGGGGTCGCCCACACATCTCATCACACAATATACACACACACACACATACACACACACTCAAACCGATATATCAGCATGAGGATAAATGCACGGAGCATACACACACACGCACACACCTGCACATCAATCAGCACATGATTCACATCCCTTATTGGGAATACTGAAGAAGAGAAGGAAAGGAAGAAGGGATGAAGTAAGTTAAGGAAGAAACAAGGATAGATGGACGGACGGACGGACAGACCGACAGACAGATTTAAGATAGAATTAAGGTCGATGATGAAGGAAGTGATATAAGAAAGAAGAAAGGAAGGCATGAAGGAACAAGGAAGCAGAGAAAAAGAAGAATGGAAGGCTTGACAAAAGAAATATTAAATAGACAGGGAAGGACAGATTGAAAGGAAGGAAGTAGGAAGATGAGAAAGCGCCTCAGCGTTTGTTTACATGATCATTGCTACTCGGGAACCAAATTGAGTTTTTGCTGTTCCACTTCATTTGTCTGTTTATACTAATTAGATGAACTCGCTGCTCTTTTATTACAGCCTTTTCCTTGCAAACACACACACACACACAGATACACACGTTTTCTTAGAATTGATGCATCGACTAATACACTTGCGGCTGAAAACACTTAAAGCGTCCAGCAGAGACGTTACACTATGTACCGCCGCACAAAGACCTCCTTTCATGCCTCAGTGCATCATGGGCCACAGCCGTGTCAAATAGATTCTAAGCAGACATCGCTGAGAAAAATCAATTTTATATCCGACATCTGAGCATCACGGGACACGCTCGTCCAAATAGTCTGAGGATCCTTGCACAGTCGTGACCAGATGCCAATTAAAGTGAAAGAGAACTAACAGAATTTTACTTTGGAACGCATCCAGAGTTGATTTTGGGATTTCCGTGTCGAATACGTGGAGTTGATTTGACATTTTAATGAAGCTACAGGCGAGGAGAGACGACAGCGCCTGGAGCTCTTCAGAGACAAATAAGATTAAGTCCCAGTTTGTCCTCTCTCCCCTGCTCACAGAACACAGGACTCAACTCCAAAATGATTTAATTTTGATTTGCACAAAAATTACTTCAAACAGCGGTGAGTGAAAGGTCAAACGGAAGACGCGAGATGGAATTTTCAAAGCAACTGGTTTATTAGAACTCTGTATCTGGACGGTAAATGCATGACTTAACATCAAATACATTCTGGATAGAGATCTGAACTCATTCACTCATTCATTCATTCTGCTGTTGATCCACTGGTGAAAGAAAATCTCAAATCTCAAATCATTTAATGAAGCATGTACACTAATACCAGAACCAGGCCTGGAGAGAGAGAGAGAGAGACATAGATAGATAGATAGATAGATAGATAGATAGATAGATAGATAGATAGATAGATAGATAGATAGTTCAGCCTGCTTTTCTGTGAAAGAACTCATGACACCACAAGAGTTACTTACGACATTAAAAGAAAGATGACTCAAAGCTTTCTTTCAGACCTAAACCACTCGCAGAAGTGGTTGCGACCCTTGGATGTCATGAGTCAACAGACACAAGAGCCTTCATACAGGCTGTGAATGACAATGACAAATTACCAATTGTGTAAAACATGCTGAGCCATGCATGAAATAAAAGTAAGAAGTAAAAATGTGATCAAGTAACAACAGAAAAGTGCTCTTTTCGAAAAAAAAAAAAAAAAAAGCCACCAGCCAGAGTGTTACATTATCAGTGAATTTCATTAATATGTTGATCATTTCACAAAATTTCATGATTTGCAGGAAATGGTGATCTGAAAACATTAGGCTACTACTTTAATATATACACATACACATTCACCAATGTTAGTCTTTCACATGAGGCATGAATCTGGTCCCTTACATGCAGCGCCACACTAAACTCTCTGACCTCTTTTCCTTGTTAAAAACGTCTAAAAGCTGATGACTGCGTAGTTGTTTTATATGCACTTAGTTACTTTCCACCTCTGTGCTACTCTGCAAAACGAATAATACTGACTCGGCCACTACTGCTACCTGACAGCCGGGTATTGTTAAAGCCACGAGACACGAAGTGAGTGTAAGCATACACGCACACACACAACGACCCGGCAGAGACGAAACTCCGTAGTGTGCTAATTCTATATAAGGACAGCAGGAAAAGAGGGGGCAGAGAAAGAGGAGAGAGAAGAGACAGAGGACGAAGGAGGAAGGAAAGATGGAAGAAGACAGACAGGAAGGAGGGGGCCGGTTGGCTGCGCTCCCCAGCGTGCCTGCTATGTGTGAGAAAGTAGCTGTGGCCTACTGAGGATTACATAACATACGGAGACACATACGCACGGATGTGCACTTACACACACACACACACACACACACACATGTGGATTCACGTGCACATACACGTGCACAGATGGTTGTGCACACACATAGTTTCTCTGCTCTTTCTTTCCTCCCCTTCTCTCGACGAGGCCGACGGAGAGGTCACCGTGCCGATGTACCTCTCGGACCCTCGATACATCTTTAGTAGTGTGGATTCTTTCCGTCTGCATTCCCCTCCTCATGTTCTCCAACTGTCTATCTGTGTACGCTCGTTACTCCTGACGGGTTCGAGCCCACCGGACTGTGAAATGCGAAACCCTGCAGCGGGGAGAATGTGCATGCTCGGCAACTTCCCTCCGCCCCCAGACGGTGCTGCTGCCCGAGCTGAGCATGGATGTGCGTGTTTAGATTCGCACGCAAGAAATGTGAGTGGACGTATCCAAGCACACGGACTCACATATGGGGTTTATTCCCAAGCATCCTGCTGCTACGTCCGCATTTAGAAGCACTCGTCATACATGATCAGTTCACTTCCACATTCTGGGCCTTTTGATGCGCTGCTGCGCAGCACCAACGTGCAGACATTTTGCTTGGGCGCGCACAGTCTACGTGTGTTTGAACCCTGAGGGACGATATACGTGTTGGAGTGTATGGAGTGTGTCCCGAGGTCAATGACAGGCAGCCATTTGTGGTGTCCTGTTACATCCTCCCCATCAGGGTCAAGTGATGTAGAGGAGGGCACCTCATCCAACAGAGCCTGCAGCATCTGAAAAATCTATCAGTTCAACCTGAAATTCAATCCAGATCTTTTGTCTTTCAGATTAAAGCATCATCGTGTTCTGCGATCACATACACGACAGCTACAAATGCTTACAAAAGAGCTGGAGAGCAGCCCAGAGCACCAACGCAAAACGACGTGTGTGCGTTTTCAGACGAAGGAAAGTTGTTTGTGCAAATTACGGCTAAGTTGTGACCAGCTCCCCCTGTTTCAAATCCGAGTCAATCCTGCTGTTTGTTCCACCTATGAAGAACTAACTGCACCAGGGTCTGGAAGTGAGACAGCACCGTTCAGTTTGGCACCGTTAGGCTCAATAATGGAACAAATAGCAGCCCCACATGTACCATCTGCAGACCTCCAAAACACTTTCTTCCCGTTCCACTCCCCATCCCCCTATAACTGTCTGAATCATGCCTCACAGACACCAACAGGGGACACAGTCATCATTCTTGCCATCGCATCTCAGGGAGCCATTTAGGGCCGACAACAACGGCCTCCTATCTCACCATCAGACCCCATAAAAGCATCAAATCTAAATTGTGCCTGGAATACAGAGGGGATTGCTCAAACCATAGGTCTTTGCTACAGACAGGGCTTTTAAAGCAAGCCACAACTCATAATTCCTGTATTCAGGACAGCTCAGTGGCATCTTCACGCCGCTACAACGAAAACGAGGTTCGCTTTGGCAAAAACACGTCTCAGCTGGCGAGAAGGGGGGCCAAGTCATAATGCTTGTGTTCACAAGGACACAAAGCAATCTTCTTGTCCGGGCTGCACACACAACAAAAGCGGGTTTCCCAAAAAACTTGTTCGCACTTTGATGTTTACTCCAGTGACTTGTAATGTTTTTAAAAATGTCACTTTTGTACCTTGAACTGAATGAACTGTGATTTTGGTGAATGTTTTAGAGCCCTTTGTGAATTTGTCCATACAGAGGGGGTTTTGTGCCATTCTCATGTCTGCCGGTTCAATGTGACAGTTTATGAGTAAAACGACGTACCCCACACTTGGTCAACAGAGTAGTGCCTCCGCCAATACTCTGCTTTAAGAGACAATGGATGACAAAGTTTTCCAACCTTTTCAGCATGGATTGCCCTTTAAATCAACAATCTTTTTTTTTTCTTTTTTCTTTTTTTTTTGGGAACAAGTCTGCATCCAATGTGGCCAGAATGGCTCCTTCCACTGAGGATTTTGACATTTTGGGTCTGGTGTAAGATAAGAGCCTTTGCAGCCTTACCTCCCCGGCCCTACAGCATTGTTCCATTTGCATTAGATATTGATTCTGACATGCGGGGTGTGGGTGAGATGGAGGAGAGAAATGGAGTGCATATGGTGCACGGAAGGCCCTGCCATTTAAAATTCACTGACAGTGGAGGCAGGGAGTTGGAGTCTTGTTATGAAAAGATGCGTCAGTGGCTAACGGTAGGATGCCAATTAGGCTGCTTGGACACACGGGCTGGCTCCTGGTCACGCACTGGTTTCTCTCTCTCTCTCTCTCGCTGTCTCTCTCTCTCGCCCTCTTTCCCTTTAAGCATGGAAGCAGGGAAGAGGGAGGAAAGCTGAAGCCCCCATTGCATGAACAATACCGGTATCAAATTTCCATGCAATGATTTTTGCCCAGTCAGTCAAGAGCATGCAGCATGGAAAGCATCATCAGCAGCAGCAGGAGCAGCAGCGATGCAGGTGGAGCGAATAAGGAGGGTTTGCTGAGATGTATAGTGGTTCTATATATAAATATTGCATTTAATCGTTTTTCAAATAAATTTTAAAAAATCAGTGATTTTACACATTGTTTGCAGTTTTCAAAAAAAAAATTCCCCCAGATGCTTTCCATAACAATTCACCATTTTTGTGGGGGGAAGACATGTGATAGTGTGTCAGGGAGGAAATTGTGAGCAGTAATGGCCGGTGTGAAGTACCGGCGCCTCCATCACCATGTGGCTGCGTGGCTCCCCGTGTGTGTGTGTGTGTGTATGTGTGTGTGTGTGCCGCTCATCACTCCAGATTCATCACGCAGAAAACTTGGATGGATGAAGAAGCGTTTGCGTCTGAAGAGGAAATGTGGAAATGTTCCACTCATGACAGCTTCTGTCCCATTTTTTTCCCCCTCATCGCATTCAACACAGACGTGTTATGGATGG
>OMNV01008452.1:0-11013 GCA_900303265.1 Brotula barbata
AGAGGGGAAAATTGAGACAGATTTTCTTGCAGGTGTTGAGATAATAGACGGACAAATGATCTAATTGTTGCAGCATTTTTGGCAGAATTGAGCGGGGGAGGGGCAGAGGTTCAGAGATCACAGACTAACGAGGTTTGAATCACAAAAGACAAAAATTCTGACAGCTACAACGCACGCCGAACTACAGAGAAACAAAAATGTTCATATTTGTCACTATGACTGAATCAGACATTACATGAAAAATGGATGTGGATTTACAAATGTATTTAAAGAGCACCAATATTCTGTTTTTCTCCATTAATCAATTGAGGTTTTTTTACCTGATAAGAATTTTGATTGTAAGTAACAAATCAATGCAGCTATCAACTGTTGGACGTTACATAAAATAGCATTTTGGTCACTACTGTACTGTACTTAACCCTCTTCATACCCATCGCTGTATTGATTATTTTCTCATTAAGTGAGTGATATTTGCTTCTATCATTCTTTTTAATATAAATGCTTTTCATTTGCTGATCACCAGCGGGAGGTTGTTGTTTTGTCAGAGCGTCACAACCTGTTCACCCAGCGCATACACAGCACAGTGTATTAGAACATACTGTATTACATTAGAGGTGTAAACCTTTAACACAGGAACACATTTACGCACATCCTAATCAACCAGATCTACTTTAAATTATTCAGGAACACGGCTCGGCCCTATCCATATTCTCTGGTGAGAGAAGCCAGGATATATTTGGAACATCACACTTTTAAGAGCGTGAGCTTCAACTCCCCTGGGTCATTTTCTGCTCCGGTCTTAATTGAGAGTGTTCTGGAAAAATCATTACTATATTAATGATTTAACACAAAGTAACTACCTGCTTTTTTCCAGGAGGAAAGGGAGATTTGCTCCTAATCAATACCCATGCACGCTCATTATAAGGGAGGTAAAGTTATAGTAATTAGGCAGACACCAATAACTTTTTAATGATCTTTGTTTTTAATTGCATATTATCGGACTGCACAGTGTGTGTGTGTTTATACCCAAATATAAGATAATGGTGAGGGAGGAAGTAGATTAAAGAACAGAGGCACCTGCAAGGTTTTTTACATCAACACAACAACAGCACTGCATGGACGCGGGTAAATGTGAGCATCGCCTTCTTTTCCTCACCCCTGTACATTTTCCTTTCAAGCCTTTATATAGTAGAGTGCCTATGTTGGCACCGGTTTTGAAATATCTGTGAAAAGCACTTCATTTACTGCCGTCTATTGGGGTGAGGAAGTGAAAGGAATCTGTAGATGTTTCAGACAACATACACGGATAAATAAGATGCTGGATGAAAAGCCATAATCACATATTTCATTTCTTTTGTTAATATTATTAAATATTTCATATATCAGTATGTAGTATTTATTTCACTTGATTTGTTCCTGTCATTTCTTTTTCTCTACAGGAAGCCTTTAATGGCAAACAGTCTTCCTTGTCTCTAATAGTGTCCAATTCATGGCCGTGGGGGGAAAAGGAATAGGAATATGAATAATTATGAAGATTAAACAGCAATGGATAGCCATCTGTTAGCTCTTAAAGGGGAAGCGGTCTACTCAAAGCAGTGGAGGGGTGAGCCTCGAAGAGAGATTGGGGGGTGGGGGTGTGGTGATAGAGAGCACCCAGGAATGCCAGGCTGGCAATCCAGGCCTGCTCCGAATAAGCAAGCCAGCCAAAATCTTTTTCTTTTTCTCCCCCTTGCCTGATGCCTCTCTCGCCCTGCTTCCCTCACTCGGCCTGTTCACTCCGGTTCGCTCCCCGAAACATCGCAGCAGATTGTCGATTCAATGACTCCCCTGTCAGGTGATTATCTAGAAGCCTTAATGTAATCTCCCACTCACACATACCATATTTCAATTATAGCTGCCATTGTGAAACAAGCTGCATATTCAATTCACCAATCACCCTGCCGTCGCCTCAACAATGTCAACTGTAAAAGAATGCCAGCTGAAGGCAATTACGCATGTTTTCAGAGCCAATTATGATCGCTCTCTCGGCGGCGGTTATGCCACGAGCAAGGGAGTGTTCGGAAAATTTTAATTTAACGACAATATGCTTGCGGTGCGATTCAGCGTGCCACAGCCTCTCCCCGGCCTGCCATCTCGGTATCCACACAGGGAACCATTAAGGCAGATAGGAGAAGATTATGGCCTCTCTCAAGGGCCTCACTGGGAGCACTGGGAGGGTCTCAGCAGTAGAGGGAACATGGCATCCACTCATCCTCTCTGCATGATCACAGCTGGCAGGGCTGAATCCAAGCTAGGAAGCCAGGCTGGTTAGCTCATCCCATCCAGTTCAGTCTATGCCTGCAGAGGGAGCATAAACTCACACACTCCCGCAGTGGGCCGCACGCTGACACATGCTGCACAGTCAGATCAAAGTCAGCTACAGTATGTGGGGCTTCATAACACCATGTGAAGAAATACAGACCAATAATAGTCAAATCAAATAAACTAATGATCAAAAAAGGGCAAAGTAAAAACTTACCCATTTTATATGGCTAACAATATTTTTTTACATTGCAAATAATACACAGTATGACATGTCTATTATATACAGCTGACATTAATCCAAGATGATTAGACAATGAAGCATTTCTGCTGACGCGTTTGTTTTTTGGGTGATTGTCTATAACTAACTAAAGGTTATAGATCATGCACATTTTAAGTTTAAGTCAAAGTTTATAATTAGGTGTGTCGCTTATATACCATTATTGATGATAACCTTGATATTTAAAAAGTGAAACATTGATACTGTGTTGAAAACACACATGATAATATAATATAAGTAATCCGGCAATCAGTGAAATAATTTCTGTTTGTCGCTGGTAAGTTACTACCGCAGTACACTCTGCAAAATCATCGGAGAAGACAGAGGACAGTGATCCACTCTACTCGCACCCGATAAAAAGTAAGCTCGACAGTGGGACTCCCTAAAAAACTACGGTGTCCTATAAGGCACATGTGTAATACTAGTGTTTGGGTAGACACCCCAGTCAACAGGGAATGCCGATCAACAGTAACCGTACACTTTTGCCTCCATCATCCTGCAGATTTCACCACAGCAGAGAGAATAAGCTACACTTAACAAATGTTAAGGTAAGATTTTTATTGTGTGTTTTATTTAAGCAAAATTATTATGGAGCTGGGTATTTTCCCTTCTTCTGGTTATTTAAAAACTTTTTAAAAATAATAATAATGTGCATGTTATACGAGTTCATCTGGTTACCTTTTCACTATTCCCTAAGTGTCGTTGTCATTGCCATTTATATGCTTTCGCACGTTTATGTTTACAGACTCTCTCTCCTATGCTTTACATTTATATTCATTTGCCTAATCAAAAAATTAAGTGAAAGATGAATTTTACTGATAGTCAATATTTAAAAAAAAAATTCTGTAGTTATCGCGATAATATCCTTATCGTGTATTCCTTAGGCCACAATAATGGTGCAGATAAATTTTGTTATTGTGACAGCCCTCGTTGTAATGAGAATACATCTCCCTGTTTAGCTTCCATACTTTGAGAAACAGATTTAAAATCTCTGTTGTTCCAATAACAGAATGCAGGTTACATCCTAGCCTCCCTCCCTCTTCCACTGGGATGTTTGGGGTAGAGGTTGACAGGAGAAGACATCACCCCAGTTCCTCGGAGATTGGCGAACACAACACATATATTAATGCATTAAATGCGTCGCCTGTGCTCTGCTCAGAGAAGTAGGAGGGAGAGAGGGAGAGGAAGGTTGGGGAGGGAGGGGTCGGAGGGGACCTGCTGTTGCAATGTATGGTGTTGTCTTGTATAGCGTGTCTGGTGGCGGGGGAGGTGGGGTTGGAGGGTTGACGGCCAGATTATAAGGCCCGTGGTGAGAGATGAGGGATGGCCGACTTGTAAACAAGTGACAAGCGTCCTGGATGACAATTCCTAATCCATCATAGTGCTGTCAGCAGTGACCGGTGAGGTGACGGACAGGACCCAGGAGGGGGGCCAGCTGCTGCACGTCAATCCACATCATAATATGAAAAGCTTTCCACATGAGCTGAAGACAAGAAGAGGAGGAGAGAGAGGGGAGAGAATACACACATTCCACTATCTGTGAGCTGCTCCTCAATCTGCCTCCTCCTTCGTCCTCCTTGCTTCCTCCAACCTCACAATTAAGCGATGAGAAAATGTAGTGTTGCCTTTCTTCTCCAATGAGAAAATAAAAGAAAGGAGTGAATCCAAGATAAGAATAACATCCAAACTACTTGTGTAAGCAGAAAATGGACCAAAAGTAAAACAAAGTCTGTATTGTTTTGGAGAAGTGGTTGTTGAGTACTCACACATTCCTAAATACCAAAATAATCAACATTTTTTACATCAGTTGTGCTGCTAAGTGTGTTGCTGGCTGCTAGTATTCTGGAAATTAATTTTGGAAAGCATACTTTGCATGTTTTCAATAAGCAGCAAGTGTAGTGTACTCCTCAAGATGCCAGGGGAATTAAATGCGTGCTTGTGTTTTCAACTGTGCAAACAAAAAACAGAAAATGCATGAAAAGCTTCAAAAATGTGTTGTTGCCAGTTAAGGGTGAAAGGAATGAAATAAAAATCAACATGTGTCGCCTTAAGAATTTAAATGAGTGAAAGTTTCTTCAATCCACATCTCCACTATCCAGCATAAAAATCGATATAGCGATGTAACCAGGATACACGTCCAGATCAAATGAGCGAAATTTAATTAAAAAGACTTAAAAGATTACTAGAGAAAAACATAAGTTTGCTATTTTGGTATAAAGCGGCCTCCAAAAATTTCAAAGTTCCACTCCAGATATAAGGTGCTTGTCAATGCCAGGTGTAAAGTGAGTCTATGAGTATTAATCTTCCCGGCTGTCGCTGGTCTGATTTAGTCACCCATGTTGGGTCAAGGCCTTCATTCTTTCCCACAGGACCACGCTTCCCTGCCAAACCGGGGTTTCCGGTTGAGGGGCTTCAATAACAACTTTGATGTGGACGGCGTCCTGGAGGGTGAAGTGAAAGGCAAAAAGGAGGAGGGCGGCACAATGGCCTGACCTTCTAACTGCATCTGCACAGATCACACTCTAAATGGTCACATTGATGCTGCTGTTTAGCTCTTTGCTGGGAGTCCTGATGGAGCCAACAGTGGGGACTGGGACAGAGCAAAGCCTGGGCACCTGCCAACAGACAGGGACAAATTGATTGAGATCAAGCCAGCTCTTATTGCATTTAACCCCCTGCACTTTCCACTTAGTACCCACTAGAGCAATGCATAAGTAAATTGTAAAGGAAGTACAGCTAAAAGTACCATCTAAATGTGTTCCTTTTTAAAGATCTGCATAATTCACGCGTCTCATATTATCTCAATTGTAAATTCTTCCATTATTAATTTACCGATTACGATAAGATTAACTTTATTAATCCCACACCGGGGAAATTAGTACAGGTAGAAAAAGGTGTACTTGTACACTATTATATTCTTTATGTGCGTTATGTATTTGATAACATCCTAAATATCTCACACAAACATTGAAAAATGCTGGCCTTCAAACATCTTGGCTCGATGTGCAGAGGCACTTGTGAATACATACACAGTCAGAAGAGAGCACAGGCATTGTGCCAGGAGCATTGTCAATCTTTTAATGACGAAGGTGAAATTAAAAATCCCTCCTTTCCAAAACACCTTTTCTTTTTACTTGAGGATCTCAATGAAAACAACTCGTGAAAACGATTATTGTCTGCTAAAGCATTTGGAGCTGACACTGTCTTATGAGTGAAGGGAAAGATTTATTTCCCCTCTGCGGGCCATAATTGTTGGTGAATAGTGGGTGATTCACCTTCAATACGAGAGCTAAAAACAAAGATAAAAGCAGCTCAAACAAAATCCAAGTGTTTTATGTCCTTTTGTTTGATTTTTATAGGGGGAAAAAGTTGTGTGTTTGTACAATTTCCATACAAATCTATAACTCCTCAACTTCTGGTCATAAATTTGATTTGTCATCAAAAGTATTGCACACGAAGAGGAAAAATACTGTTCTTAAGCTGCAACACAAACAAAAGTGCACACAAATTCATTTCCTCCCTTTTTTCTGCTGTGGTCACACACATAAGGTCACGAATGGGGGGAGTATCGGGAGGCAAAAGGCAAAATGGTTTGTGTCGATTTAAGCAAGAGGGTAATAAGAAGAGGGGAAAAAAATCAATAACGACATAAAATTGATTTAGTGTGTGTCATAAAACATAAGTAAGTGCTCTGAGATGGAGAAAACTGGAGTCTCGATTTAATCTGTGCAAAAGCTGCACTGTACATATGGAAGAGATGTGGAGAGAAAGATGGGAAGAAAAAAGAGAGAGAGAGAGACAAGTGAGGAGGAGGAGGAGGAGGGAGGACAAAACAGTCCGCAAGATAGAGAGAACAAGATACAATAAAATATAAAAGACAGACACTTAATTGTCATATTAAAGACTCTCTCCACTGCTCACGCGAGCGGAAGGTTAGCACCCATTCATCATCTGGCTAACTGCCACTTCAAGAAATCACAATTAAAATCTGCTCAATATTGTCCCTGGGACGTTTTGCGAGCATTAATTTTTTCCCATTGATTCTCCTCCCCCATAAATCAGAAATGTTGCAGCGCATGTAATGGTTTATGGAGAAAGGATTATGGTGTTATGAAGCTAATGTAGCAGAACAGTCTCATTTACACACAGCCTCCCAGGCCGTCTTACAGGGGACAGAGTTATTACACTAATACACAAACACCACACACTCGCTGTTAGAAACCCGCGTGTAATCGTTCAGTACCGTACATTTACGGGATTTATGATCATAATAGCAACATGTTACGGTTTATTACAGTGTGGATGTAGACACGCTGAAGGAAGAGTGAAGCACACCCAAACTTTCAGGCTGGGATCTTTTTGAGCAAAACACACTCACACAGCATACAGAGGAAAATGGATGAAATTGGTATGACTTAAGTGAGGATTGTGTTTTATTACATGGGAAGAAAAAAGAAGCTTTATGTGAAAAGGATGGTCACTTTGCTGGACATGGACTTCACTAAGTTACTGCTGTTCACTTGTGACAGTTTCACTTTCTTTTCATTATCCTGTACTTTTTTTTTTTTCGAGACGATTCGTTGATGTGAAGTTGTGAAGCTTTGATTCACTGTGCTTCCACAGTGAAGCCTTTTTGGATGAAGCCCCAGCACTGTGACCTGAGCCCTGGCTATCATAGCTCAATCTGAGTCGGGTAGAAGGAGTCCTAGTAAGCAACCATCAAATCATCATCACATAAAACGGTCCTTACACCAGCTAAAAAGGGAGAGGGATCATGTGACTTTGTGCTGCGAGAGAACCTTGTCCTCTGATAGAGCCCTTAACTCAAAGCTACTATCACCGCAGACTCCCTGAAAATCACCACCACCATCACTGCTAAGACACATATACCCGTTTATAGAACACGTGCACACACACACACACACACATCCAGACACAGGCTGCTTCACTAACAGAAGCAATTCTCTCTCTTTGAGGTCCATGGCTTAGCAAGGCCAAAACAAGCACCACTTGGCTCAAGCATCCCACTTGGTTTAGGTGTGTGAGTGTATGTGTACGGATTGGATGACTGGTATAACTTTACAACTGAACACCATAAATGATAATACAAGCAGAAGGACCCATATTCTTAGCTCTTTTGGCATTTCAATATGAAGATGAAAAGCAGTAAGTCTTTTTGACAGCTCTCAGATTCCAGTGAGTACATGTAAAAATGATGAATGTAACAAGAAATATCTATAAGTGCTTGTCTGCACCGTCCCCAAGATGTGTTTCCCTCATGGTTTCCCATACATGGCTTTTACAGGGCCTGGTGACATGTTGAGGACGCTATCTGCACAGACATAAATGACAGCTTTACAGTGTTCATAAAATTACTCTGCAGAGAGAAGCACATACACACGCTGACCCGATGTTTTTAACTCTTAACAAAACACACTGAACGCTATCAGATAGCAGGAGGTATACGGATGGGCAGATTCACATGCTTAGGATCTAGGCACAAGTCTATCCCTAGACAATTACAGGTATGCCATTAAATGGTTGCATTCATTGTACATTGCAGAAGATATATGTGGATGGATGGATGGACATGTTTTGGACATTTTAGATTGTTATAAATAAATTTTGTCCATATAAATGAACAATGATCATCGCAAGAATAAATGATCACTGTTTTTCAAAAATATTGGTCATATTTTTCAATTCCAGGTCATATCAAACAAACTCCACCAAGGAGTATGTTTTGTCACAAAAAAGAAACATTTGGAGAAAATTTGGGCATGATCCAAGAAAATAAACCATATAGCACTATTTATGGAAAAAAAGAAGATAAAAAATGACACATCAATCAGCATTATCGTTGGACTTAAAAAAAAAAAATCAGTTACATCTTGTTAGTAACAAAATTAGTTATATAACTGAAAGTTTGTTGATTGTCGGTTGGGGGAGGGGAATGATCATAGTCTACTCAATAAGCTATTGAATTTCATCACTGACAAACGGTGTCATAATTATAAGACTGTGTGGCCTTGGCGCACTACGTGCACTCTGGGTGACTTCTAGTTTAGAGCTTTTTTCTTTACCTAGCATCATTTTTATATTACTGGGTATCCACACTAGTGATTACCATTTTATACAAACAGAGACATCTGTTTTTTTAAGTGAGCTATTCAAATGTGAAGAGTATTCAGTGTTGTTGTTTGCAGTTGTCATTGTTACCAGTGCACACTGTGAGACTGTCCTAAAATCGGGCGTATTACTGCAATTAATTAACTGCATTTAATTGTAAATCTATTGTTGATGAATTGTTTGGATTATTGGCATGATGATATTGGATGATCTGACAACTCAAAGCAAGAAGGCAGTAATTTGGGTACAACTGTCATTTTTTGTAGTATTTCCATTTTTTTCTATGGGTGCCAGCAGTTAAGGTGAATTGGAAACTCTAAATTGAAATGTTTTTTCCCTTCAAACAGGACCGAGCCTATCACATGTTCACCAATGTGCAATTAAGGGCCGGAAGCAACTAAATGCAACCACAAGTCCACGGCGTAGAATCCAGAGCAGAGGGTATTAGTGGTTTTACAGTGCATCAAAGTGAATACTATTGTTACATTGCTGCATGTAGAATCCTCAGTAAAACCACCAAAACAACTGCAGTATTAAATCTGTTATCACTTTGTACTGACTGCTGGTAGGACTCAGAAATAATGAGGGCCCTGAGAAAACCTCTGGGGTAATGTATGGAGCCCTTGTTGTACAATAGATAAACAAATCATTGACTATAACATAATGTGTATGCTATCTAAATAATGACATCACCATGAATTATGTTATTTGAGCGATAATAAATGATTACTTGATAAGGAGAGCAGGGATTTACAGTGTCTCAGGGGACAAGCGTGATAGTAGCAAAATAAATGTAGTCTAACACATGATGTTGTAATTCAATCTTTAGCTAAGATCTTTACGGTACAGCTGAGGCGTCCGCCATCAGCTGCACACCGCCATAGAGGGTCACATCTCCCAGATAAATTCTCATGACAGTCTGTGAAACGCTCCCATAACCAGTGACACGGGATGATTTCCCGCCTCTGACAAGCCCCGGTATTGAGTATGATAACACTTACTTTGTCTTCATCCTCGACTGGAGTATAATATCAATCCGTCTGATGATCCAGCAAACCGAGTCGAGCACTTCTGTATCAATCTTCATACATGGCTGCCTAGTGTCTAACAAAGAGCCCAGAATGGGATCATTCAATCACTCCTGGGCTGTGCTGTACTCAGTATACTGGGCCTTCTCATTCTGTGTTTCACTCACTGTCAGCATCACTTCTATTTCTCATCCAATTCTCTTTCCTTCACTTGGGGGCTCAAGACACAAATTACAGATGATCATAAATAAATGTCTGTCATAACTACATCTGACATGGTTAAACTAAATCTGAAAGGTATACAGAGGGAGGATTTCCTATAATAGAACTCCTGGACTGACATCATTGTTGTTATCACAAATACATCATTGTTGTTGTGTCACCCTTAATTCAGTCTATTTTTGATTATCTGTGTCTTTCCTTCATCTGAATTATCATCATCAATGTTTTGGGAGTTCATAATGGAAAGACATTTTAAGTAAAATGCGTTAAATTATCTTTGGAGATCACATTATTCAGCGTGCAGACTATTTTCTCGATCCTATTTTTCCATTTAATATCAGATATTAACCAGTTATATCATCCTACATCATCCTCATCTAATCTCCCAGCAATTATCTTAATCCTGCATCAGAGATATTAAAATAATTTCTTTGAAATAACGGATTCATATTTGGTCAGATTGAAAGATTTTGTAGAGTAACATAAAACTGGCTCACATTCCAAACGTAATATTGTTTAAACATGACAGTGTGCGGTATGAATGAATCAAAAACAATTAAACTAGTTTTTTGAGAGAGATTCATGATTAATCAACACATTGTCAGCATCAGTTTTAGCCATAGATGCTAGAAATCTGCACAATTATGAAACTGTAATCACTTTGAATTGTTCAAAAAATGAATGGTGCATTTGTACAGTTTAATAAACCCTTCCTACCATACAGACCTTTTCAATGTTTAAGCTGATTGTCTCCACTGTGTCTTTGCAGCAGGGTTTGGTGCACTGTGAAGACAACGACGAGGCTGTGCTATCCCGGTGAAATATAGCTCAATCAATAGACACTCAGCAATCAACTTTTACTTGTCAGTTTTGATATATCCAATCATAGCTTTGGGTTGTTTTGCGATGTCTAATGTTCTGTGAAGATGGGCTTTTCATATTCTTTATTGTTTCTTCCTTTTTTTTTTTGCCCCCATCGACAAAAAAATGTGTTCACACTTTTGTGAAATAAAACCTCAGAGGAAGAGAGGGGAGACGGAGGGGGGGGGGGGG
>OMNV01008452.1:11033-24533 GCA_900303265.1 Brotula barbata
TGCAACAATGAAATTTAACCCGTTTAAAACTGTATCATTTTCCGACCATACCTCAGGGCGCTGGGTGTTTATCGGAGGGACTGGAGAAGCAGAGATCACCGGACTGGTAATTGTTTCCTCTAAATCTGCTGAGCTCTGAGGAACACCAAGTGCAGTTTTTCATCAGACACAGAATGAGAGGGTAAAAGGACAATACTAAGAAAAGCAAAAATGCTTTAGTCCATCATGTTGGTTTTTATCACTTCATCTAACAAGCGAGTAAGGTCACCAGCCCTCCACGCAGTATAATTATAAACACAACCTTTGCCATTGCTGCATTGACTGGAAAAATGTTGACTTTGATTCTGGTGCTATTGTGCCACTTACAATCTATTTTGTCTGAATGAAGTCACCAAAGAAAAACAGAGGAGGAAAAAAAACTACATTACATATGTATCTTAAATTTGATAAACACAGGAGCAGAATCAAGGTGTGTTGAAAAGCACTTCAGCATTAAGTTGTTTTGACATTTTCCTATTGAGTCAAAGCCCAGCAACGCGCCCGATATCTCATTTAGCTGTAAAGTGATGTGCTCACCACGCAGCCACAAAAAGACATCACAAAGGCAAAGTACTGCCACACACTCCACTTGGACCAATTTGTCTCAATCACTCCATTCATATAAACACTGAATGATTTAGCTAAAATTGTGTGTTGAATCTTATGGGGATTTTTTCCCCCACTTTATTTTCATTATACTTGCGAGTATGTTAGAGGCTCCGATTGTATGCGTGCATTTGGCTTTGAAAGTCTCGGATTTAGTGCGGTGGTATTGGCTCATTTTTCATATCCATTGTTGGCTTGTCAGGGTGTCATAGCTGTTCCACAGAGCTGTTAGATCAGTCCAAATGTATAAATCATTCAGGATCTGACACACTCATTTAATTTGGGGGGCCCTGGCGCAGCAGCGAGTTTATTAATTGAAAAATCCCTGCCCGTTTATGGAGAGGGAGCATTCAGCCTTTTTATTTTATTTTTATTAACATGGATATTCTGTATGATTTCCCTCAGTAGCCCGTTGGCTGCTAACCTGGCACTTTGTCATTTATCATCATATGCTATATTTGTCAATCTGCTAAATTCTCCAAAAGGCCTTAAGAAAATTACTTTGCATTTGAAGAAAGCGTGGTTCTAGGTAGGCCAAACCTTTCGCATTCCACACTGCAGTGCTGGTTCCAACCCTGGAGCCTGTGTTATTGTTTTCCATCTGTGAAATAAAGTAACAGGTACTTAATGTACCAAAAACAATTTGTACAGCAGTTCTTTTTCCCCATTGAAGGCGTGCATGGCTCGCTGAGGGCTCCCCTTATCTCAGCGAGGCTAATCCATTTTCACACTGCGCTCCGGCGCTCTCATTTTACAGCTGAGGAGCTCTCCGGCTCCACGCTGGGCCTGAAATGGGACCCCAGTCACTGTGGCCCCTTGGAGTTTGCGTAGGTAAGTGTGCAGAACAAATGCTGAAAAGTCTTTAAAAAGTTATAAGGACGAGTTTGGCTATTTCTTTTTTTTCTCCTTCAGTCCCACCCGATCACCTACATTTTTTCTGTGTTTCAGTGTGAGGTGCCGTGCTTCGGGAGCTGTCACAAGAGTGTGTTTGCGATTTCAGGAGCAGGTAAGTAATACGGAAGCAGGTTTGTGATTAGCTCGTATTTACATTTGAGACTTGTTTTGTGGTGTGTATGAATTGATTTATTATTTATGAATGCACAGCACTGCTTAGGCCAAAGGAACTGTGGGTCATATCACAAAACAGATGAAACAGGTCCACTCTATTCACTTGTCCCAGCTGCAGAGCCAAGACTTATTAAAAAAGAAAAATACTGTATTAATACCACATGTGTAAGCTGTATATAAACCAGTATAAGTTAAATGGGGGCAAATGGGTCTGATTGTGGTTTAAAATGATCACCACAAAACTTGATGGATCAGTGTTGGGCTTCAAAAAGGCCATGATTGGGATGCTAAGCATCAGGGAAATAAATAAGTACTGTGAAATCACTTGAATATGATATGCCAGTTGTACTTTTTTCATATATAAGATCTCTTCTAAATTCAAAACATGTACAGGTAATTTGCTAATGAGATACAAGTTTGGTTTTCCGTTTCAGCATAGACTTTCAGTTTAAACCCAGAGGCCAAGCAAATACGCAAAATACATTTGTTTCCATCTGAAAGTAAAGTCCAAGAACGCCCATCACACCAGACTGCGGCACACAATAAGCTGGCACGTATGTTACTTGATAATGATATTTGGGTCCCACAGCTTCCACATGAATTACCATCTAATGGGGGTCCTTCTGTTGGTCTGGTGTCATGGGTGCTTGATTCAACCGTAGTTTGGAAGCCCTTCATGGGGCGTTTTTGTTTGAGCCAGCCAGGACTAACTGGGATCATACTGGTTCAAGCATCCAAGGGTAAACGTTAAGGAGTGAAAGGAGAATTTAATTAGGCATGGTGAAAATTGACAGGTTGCTCATTTATTAAATTAGCCCCATAAGAAAGTGATCATTTCTTTATTTAATTGATAGTAAATGATCACCTTTTTTTCTGTTGCTCTTCATAAAGACACCTCCAATGCTACAGGAAACGTTGACGAACCCATAATCCTGCCTGTGCTTATGAGCTGCTGTGACGGGAAAATTTCCACGGTGTGGGATCATGAAAGTTTATCTCATCTTATCTTCCATTTGCTAAACTGAAGACGGCAGGACAAAGGAAGTATAAAAACAACATTGACTCACCAGTTACTATTACACATTTCACAACTCAATAGATCACTCACACCATGTCTGTGTTTTCTTGTGGAATACTGTTTTGATTTACTTGCAAGTCGTGCTCCTAACCCTTCACTATCCCATCATGCCAAGTCATTTAAGGCATCTGTGGCCTCTCTGGCCCAGCCTCTGCAGCCCCATCAACCCCCTGCCGTGGCCCATAACAGCGCATGCCCACTTGGCTGGGCCAGCCGGGAGGGCAGCCGGGCCAGGACTCCCAGGACTCCCAAGCATCCAGAGCAGCTGGAAGTCCCATCTTCCCATCCTGCTTCTCAGCAAAACAATCAAAACACAGAAAATCTATAATAAATCAGTCTCTGGGAAAAGAAAAAAGTGGATCAGTCAAAGAAATTGGGGATGTGAAAACAATACCTTTTCTTCTTTCATCTTCACCAGTGTTCCCTTGGGCAAAATACTAACATTTTGGCTACAAGTAGATGAATATTGCTGAACTGCGAGCAGTGAAAATGTCTGTAAAAGCATGGAGCTCAGTCAGCTTTCCTGATAAGTAAAGGATGATAATAAATGTAAAATAACAAGAAAAAAAACTGTGATGAATTATTTGCAATGCCGAGGTCAGCTTAATAATTCACCGTGGCTTATTTCTGTAATTTAAATAAAGTCGATGTGAGGTAACGTAATTACCTCTAGGTTGTACATTTGCAATCGTGCATAAGCGAATACTCAAGTCTGCTGATGTGATTCACAGTTCAAACTTACTTAGCCTCATTGAGTTAACCCTTGTAACCTAAACAACTGTAATGGAGAGCATACCCCCTCCCTCTCTTTGCACCCCTTAACACACATACACACACACACACACACTCACAGCCTTGAGTCTGACCACCCCAAAGCTAATGCAGTTGACTCAGAAGGTCATCTATAGTTCACCAGGAGGTTAGAGATAAAGAAACACATATTCTGTTTTTATGTTTGCCTCATTCTCTTCTGGGGATTAAAAGGAAACAAAGCACACAGTGGGAGGAGGGGTGCAGACTGAAGATGTTGTTTTGTTAATTTCTTCAGATTTTTAAAAATCTTTTTATTTGTCATTTTATATTATTTTAAAAAGAAACACAAAGAAACATCTTTTTTCCCCAGAAGTTGATGCTTTAATTTGAGTTGAGAGCCTCCTATAGGGTAAATCAAATTACAACATTTTCTAAAAAAGAAAGCCTGTCTCTCCACGGTGGTATCTATTTTGGTGGGCTCTCCACTGGGCCCAATTGTTTACATTAAGATGAGCTGGATTTTTTCTCTCTCTCTCTCTTCCTCACTCACTTGGAGTGATTTGAAGTTTGTTCTCTCATCCATGTAACGAATGCTGAGCGAGGCCAAGCAAGACTGCATCTGAATGGGCCTCAGAGCTGCAGAGGAAGAGATTCATAAGCACAGCCAAGATGACAGGTGGATCAAATTTCTAAACTTTTGTGTGAGCAGTGACAGGCCATCAGTCAACAGCAAAGATGGTGTTTTCTTAACCCTAGACTTGCATTAAGTTGACATCCTGCCGGTGCGGAACTAGGTGACATATTGATGTGGAGGAAATATAACAGGCGGGAAGCTTTAAGACTTGAGGGTTTGGCAGGAAAAAAAAAAAATTACAAGCAGACGGGTTTGGGGTTTTATGGGTAAGAGTCAAACAAAGCAACCACCTTTTATGTTGTGTCTGCAAATATGCCTACTTTTCCTTGGCAGAAACAAGAACGAACTTGTAACCGCAAAAATAAAAGTGCAACAAAACAAAGACAGGGATGAAAAATGCCACTAAGCAAGATTATGATGCTCACGGTCATATCCATATAAAAGCACACTTCCCATCAAACCAAACTCAACTAACCACCTTTATTGATTAATACACAGCAAACACCAAATGGACACCCTACAGCAATTTTTCAATTTAGAACTTGAATGGTGATGCCCTCAGTAAGCCGAGAGAGAATATTGGTAAAGCAGACTAAAGCCCGTGCATCGAATCAAAGTGGAGAGTGTTACCATAAGCATGAAGACAAACTACTCTCACGTTTCTAAGTACAGAAGTCTATGTTCAGTCACAAATCACCGCAAGGCTTCCCTCCCAATCCGTCATTTTGGGATTACTGGGAGTTGCGTGGCACGGCCGTCAGCACACAAGCCTGTCACCTGCTCAGTCGGGGTAATAATTACTATGAAATAGCGATATGGACAGCTGAAAGGTAAGAGATCCGACTGCCCGGATGATTCCTGTTTTACACTTTGTCAGGGTTTTAACTCTCCACCTCTCTTATGCTTAACTCTTCCTCTTCTTCCTCTACACCCTCCACTGTTTCTGGCGGTGCTATGGATTTGTTGTCATGGAGGTCTAAGAATCTTGCTGACATGCCTGTCAGAAAATGATTTTTTTTTTTTCACTCAGCCTTTGATTGACTCCATTTATGTGGTGTAACTCTATCAGAAAATGCCAGTCTCCTGCTCATTCAGTCATCCTTCCTCTGACCACTGAAGAGGAGAGTCAGACCAACATGGACAGAGAAGAGATAGGAAAGGAATGATTGAAGATTCTCTATCAAATGCATGAGGTGCAAGTTGGGAGTTTAACTAACATGAGGATCATTTAGTCCATTCTAAAAAATGAATTAAATCTTAATATACATTCTGCACTGACTAGAGAAAAAAAAAAGACACACGCTAAGTCAGATAGAGAGTGAACGGTCACGCCGCATGGCAACGTACTGCACGCCTGCACTGAACAAACAGGCATAGAAATCTGTGCATAACACATCACACGCTACATGACATGCTTCTGACAGCGAACAAGGTGAATTTGCTTCGCTTTGAGGAGAAAACGGGAGGAGGATGAAAGAGAACGATAATGGGGAGCGAGAGCGACACTTGCAAGACATTGCGCATAAATCTGAGTGGTGAAGTGATATTTTATGTTACTTACTTGTTAAAAAATGGTGGAATTAATTAAAATGAACATACTGACAGAGGAACAAATACTGTCCAGCTGCTAAATCATGTATTTGCCCAAGGTGATTCACCTTCACCACAAAAAAAGGAAAAGTAACACGACTGTCCTTTAGATCACCCAGTTGTTATTTGTGCCTTTATTCAGCCGCGATGCTCCGAGCCTCACATATTCTTTTCTATGTCTTATCAGTTGGAAAGCCAGAGGAGCTGTCCGGTCTCATTCTCTCATTGGAGAGCACATGTCAGGACCTATTTGCCACTGGTTACTTTGAGAGTGACATCATTGATGACCCCTTGACCTCAGCTGAAGGAGAAATGCTTCTGCAATGGTTTTCCATTATAGAGGCGAGAGAGCACGGACACCAGGCGGATATGTTGAAATGAGAAAATAAGAAAACTGGAAAAGGCATTTAGACCTGTATTTGACCTATCATGTTTCAGTTTTCTGAGGCAGGCGTTTATGAAATGAGTATCTGACCCACTAACAAAGTCTTCTGCTTCTGTCACCTCACTCACGTGCACTCTGTGCTTTGACCCTCCACAAAAGACACCACGGTCCTTCCATGAACACACTGAGCTTCTATTAGTTTCAGAGGTCTTGTTTGATCTTTTGTTGATGATGTGTACATGTTTGTCAATATGTGTGTGAATCAGCCTTGAATGTATCTGTAGCTTTTTGAATGAAGGGACAATTTGTTGTAACTAAGCCTTTGATACGCCTGTCAATAGGTTGTACATCAATGTTTCATATACTGTAGATCTCAGTCGACACCAATGGATCACCTAAAAAATTCTATTTCAGATTGCCATTGACGTTCTATATCACCTTAAACTACTATGTGAGAATTAAGAGCTGATATCCAGATTTCTTCATTAAAGTAGGGCTAAGGTAAGTATACTAAATGTAGGTACACCACAATTCTAACAATTCAGCTATTTTGTGTCTTAAATGTCCTGAAAGGCAAATTTGTGCTTTGTGTTTACATAAAATAAGAAAATAATGGTTTGGCAAGTATTTCTTTTTTAAGGATGGACTCAAAACTAACATTGACTTGATGCGTGGCTAAACGGGTTGTTTTGGGTGTCTTGGGAATTTTAGAGAAAGAAATTGAAGTGATTTAATATTATTAATTCGAATTAAATGATTTTTTAAAGATTTTATATCTACACATGATACCACAGTTTAATCTAAAATAATAAAGACCACCAGCAAAGCAAGAAAGCAAAACTGTGCGATTGAATAATAGCAATATAATCCAGTTTCCGCCCTACATTAATGAAAAAATAAAAATAAGGAAAAAACAGATATGAAATCCCATTTTATCCTAAAATAAGATTCTTATTTGTAACCCTATAATAAGGGTTATGGATGTTATACTCACACTGGTGAGATTACGACATGAATGCCATTTTTAGTGCCTGTGCTGCTCTTTAAATTGTGATTGACAAATTACATGCTGTAAACCGTGGAGAAACTGTGTCGGAAGGTGTCCATTTAGAGCACTGATTTATGCAATATGACAGAGATGCTTTGATGGGGGTAATTCTGCCTTATCACCCATTATGCCTCCCTGCAGCTCATATATACCAAGTGAAGGCAGGTCAGTCAAAAGAGACAGCAAGCGCACAGCGAGTCAGCTTGCACTGCTGGCCCCTGCCCTCATGATAAATTACATTTATGAAAGCTGCAATTACCAGATTACCTCACTGCTCCTGCTCCAGCTCACTAGTAGGATTCATCACAACCCTATAATTTCATTCAAATTACCCATGAACCCTGGTCCATAGTGTCAACAGTAAATGCCATTGTGACCCCTTTGGGTATAATGAAGTGTAAGTAATGTCCTCTGTGGTCAGCACAGTAGTATGTGCAATAATCAAATGTGTCTTAAAATGAACATCAGACGTGACAGGAGTTAGATTGACAGATTTTAGAGGTTTGAACATGCCATCCCTATCATTCCTGACCAAATGGAGGACATAAAAATCCTCAGTATGTTTTAAAAGAACAATGTTGTCAAACCACATTGAAAAGTAATCATGTTACACCTCTTCTCTGTAATCTTGGTGTGATAAATCATATAAGCAGGTCAAAGAGCATTTTCTCACTTTTCTCGACACAGGAGTACCTCCACAGCGTGATATGGGGTTTTAGAATCAGACGACGACACTGTGTTTGAAGTATACCTAAATCATAAAAGCAGAAGCATTAATACCTCAATGGAAATATTACTTCATAACAAGTAAAGCTCCTTTATCTGTAATTTTACCAAAGTAAAATAAACACATGGATACATTCAGCAGTAAAATGTAATAATTTTGTATTATTTCATTGCAATACTGAAATTTGGCATAGTAAGTAAGTATATACATTAAAATTTAGAGTATTCATCTACGAAGAATTAGCAACCACTGCTGTTATCTAATAATAATAATGAAATGTAGCATAAAGTTGTATAAGTAGTGGTAGAAAAAAGAAATACTCGGAACAATACAGGTACTTTCAATTTCTGAGTATTGGTATGTGTGATATGTGTCACCATAAGCACCATGTGTGAATACCAACAGATGATTATTTCAGCAACTGCTTATTTTCTGTACCAGTTCCTCATGCCTGCCTTATTTACTGACCTCCTAAGACCTCCGAATATAAAAGCTCTTGTGCCCTCAGACCAGCTCCACCCCGAGGATTCACAAAAACATACTAACTGCTGGGTTGGTATCAGCCCTCCTGTGGCCCACTATCGCTCTCTCTGCGTGGAGGCTGAAGCTGCTTTCACACACTGAATTACAGCGATGAAATTTTATATGGCGATCAACTCTTACAGTGCACATTGGTGGTGATCGAGTGTGGGAACTAGAAAGTTTTCCATCTCCAAGAGGTTCCGCACAACATGAAAGTTGGAGTGAACATAAAGTTGATTTCCTCACGCATTCATAAATTCATTAGTCTAAACTTTTCAGTGTATCAGTTACATTAAGCCTCATTAACTTCTTTTTTCCTGCTTTATATTAGCTAATTAGCTCAGGGGTGGCCACAAATTAATTACCATCTTCTACAGACTCATGCAATTGCATTGTGTTTATTTAGTCTCTCCTATTAACTTTTAATCTTTTCCCACTCGTAAAAACAGGCAATTAACATTTTTTGATAAACAAAAATGATGCTAGCTAGGGGATAATCAGCCGCTCTGCATGTCGTCCTTACAAAATTACCCTGTCAGCTAATTTGACCCTCGAACCCTCCCCAGTCCGGGCAGGGCTCTTTGGTCCTCCGTGCTGGCTTGGCTCTGGTAGAAAGACAGTGTATGGTAACGATGATGTAACCTTTCTTTCAGTGTGTTTTCACGTCTTTCCTCTTGCCTCTTTCTTTGAACATCATGCAGAAAAACACAATTTCTGCTGCTTTTACATGATGGATGCCAGTCACTATGCCTTACAGAAATTCTTACCATGCTTTGCTAAGAGTGAGCATGACGATTTGGCAATATGACACCAGAACATTCTGTGCAAAGATGCTGCAGAAGTCTTCAATTTTCCTCAGTGTATTTCAATAAACCAACACAATGGCTGCTTCATTAGCCCATTGATTCATTAATGTAGCCATCATTCTTCTTCATATTCACAGAACACAAACACTGATGATACAAAAGGTAACAGTAATGATAACTCCAGCCACGGTCGAATTCCTGTTAAGGAACCAGACGCCCATCCGCTTTGATAAAGAGGCCCATTTATACGCTGTCTCCCAGCACAGGGTCATCCTTCTCCATATTCTGTGTATTGACCTGGGTTGTTCCTTTTATTACAAGCAGGTTTTTTATTGAAGGATGATTACATTGAATGATGTCAAGTGAGGGGAGAAAAGATCGACCAGAATAATGACGTTCCAGAGAGGGAGAAAGGGATGGGGGTGGGCGGAGGGGTCGATGGCTGTACTTGCCCTGTCTTTCTTTGCTGCTCACAAATTGAGTCGCATCCTTGCTCATCCATTATTTAAGGCCGATTGGACTCTCTTGGCAACTATGGATTTGATAATCATTCCCATGTCCATATTAAATATGTGACATAAATATCACAGTAGGGGCCTGTCAATACGAGAGCAGCGGTGTGAAAGTGGGGTGTAAAACAGAAACTAATATATGGATACGAGACAGGGAGGAGATGAGAAGCTCATGTGGATGTTTCTCTGCGTCTGGGGCGAGGAGTTATTTTGGATACTAAAAATGTACAAAACGACTGCGAGTCTCCGTGCATCTGAATTCTGGGCAGGAAATGCTTCTGAACACCTGCATGGGGGGTTTCTAAATGCATAAAAACCCTACCTACCAAGAATTACATTTGCAATTAATTTAAAATAGCAATTTACATTCATTCAATTTTGTTCCACAGGATGTAGTCTGATGTTTTTAGAACGCAGCACAATGGCATAAGGAGGAAGTCAATGAAAGTACAATGTGACAATGAAGGTAAACTGGAAGTTTCTTTCTATAAGGTTTCAGCAAATTGCTGCAACAAGCTTAACACGTTGAAGATACATTAAGAGCAAATCTAAAATATTTTTCCTGTATTACACAAAACAATAACCTGAAAAAACAATGGAAAATATTTAAATTGCTACTTCTTTCTGTAGTGTTTTTCATAACCATTACAGTCATATATGTATGATTGTTTATTTATTGTATTATGCGCACTGATTTCAATGTCTTAAAGGGTACAACAATGTAGCTTTGAGATGAGTGTGTTTGTACGGACTACATTTTACATAAAGCTACAAGTAGCAACGCTACTATCTTAACCAGACAAATCCCAACACTGCGTAATTTTTATGTCTGACCAGGGAGGTGTTCCAGGCATGAGAAACTAGGGGGAGACCAAGAATATTCTGCAGAGATTATACATATCGAATCAGATCTGAGAAAATCTTGGGATCTGCCAGGATGGGCTGGAAAATGTGGCTTGGGAGAGGGACATATGCTTATCATGCAACCGCTGCGACTCGGACCCTGATAAGCAATGGAAAATGGGTGCATAGATAACTTATTATATTAAAAGATACATTCACTCTAATCCGTTTTATCGGTCTTCTGTATAATGTTACTTATTTTGGCCTTTTTGCTCAGCCGAAGAGATAATTTGGCCCTCAGAGAAGCCCTGCCACTGAAAAACTAAAATAACTGAAATACTACAATGCACTCTGCTGTATCAATCGACAATGTGCGTAATAAAACAGACATTTATTTATATGAAAATGTGTATGTGTGGGCTAAGGAGCAATGGAAAGGGCTACGCAGAGGGTGTCGGATAGTAACTCAACACATAAATAAGGTGGAGAGAGCTGATAACAAGAACCAGCATCTGCCAGACAGGCAGGCAGTATGTCTCTTCTCTCCATGGTGGACTCTTCGTCTCCTGTGATTTTCTCCAGCTGCTGGCCATGAATACTGGCCTATGCACTCTAGATTAAAGCACAACACATGTTTCTCTGCAGGCTAGACTATATATCATCCCCTGATAACCAATGACAAACGCTCCTACATATTGTCTCAGAGCAGAGATGGAGTACAGAGAGGAGATATTTGGATGTAAGCTGTTGGGGATGTGCTGTAGCTGTTCAGACTGGGGAAGAAAATCTTCATTTATGCAAACTTTGATGGAATTCAGTTTTTCACAAATTTTTGCCTGCATATTGAAATGTTTTAATAATCTACTAAGCCACTCATCCGCATCAACAACACGAGACAACAAAATAGCATGCTTGTCAACACGGGTAACCCCTGCTAGTAGTTTTTTTTATTCGCTTCTACACTGACAATTTGTCTACTGTACACTGCCTCAACCAGAGGGCGCTTGCTGGCAGTGCTGGTTCATGCTGTGATCTCCTCACTTCCTGTCACAGCAGCAAGCAATTGATGTTACCACTATTCACACTCCTGAGGTTGACGCTAAGGCGCCGAGTGCCTAACCCTTGATCGTTCTACTTCAAGGTGGGCTTTCATGCTTTTTCTGTCCTGCCGCCAGCTCACAGGTCAGTAATGAATGAATTCTAAAGAAACAGCCTGCCTCACTATATTCCCAGGTCCAATAATTCATGATGATGTATAACTACAGTTAAACATTACATTTTTATAGAACGAGGAAGATTGGTACGTTATATCATTGCAACTTACAGCTAAATTCAGTAGTAAGCCCTCCATTAGTGGGCAGCATGCCTTCCTATTGCTGTCTTAATGAAGGGTTTTTCTACTAATGCCCCTGTGTTAATATGTTAGAGGAGGCAGGGCCAGTGGTAGCCAGCTGGAATTTATTGGCCACTGTGTGCCAGGCCTTCGATTTTGGCCTCTCAAGTCACCATCTTTGTGTTGAAATCTGCAATCATAATTATCTTGCCAAGTAATTATTTTTCTCTGCATAACTCTGCACGGAGCAGCCAGCAATAAAGCAACAATACCTAATGAGCATTCCACATTGTGAAAGGGACGTCAGTGTTGGCTAAAATCCTCCACGCTCCAAATCATGCTTATTAAGGACAGACGAAAGACAGATAAAGGAGGAATACGATACATAGAAAGTATTAAACTTTTGAATGAACCTAATGTTTTTTCAATTATAAATAAAAGATTTTCTTTTTAGTGATGCATTGTAAGATGTTCAGATGTTCTCTCTGACAAGGCGAGGCGTGACATATGCACGCTACGTTGTCCAGCTGCCACTTGCCAAAATATATGTTTATGTGATCTTATGTAGAGGAAAAACTATACATATTTGCTTAGTCTTGCAGCGAACATGTAGCTCTCCTTCTCTTGTTTATAGGACTATTGCTTGGCATGCCAGAGAAAAGTGCTTGCAAAGTAGAAGCTTTTCCCTGCCAATACCCATTAGAGAGATGTCTTACACTTGTTAATTCATAAAACACACATTTGAGCACACAACCATTGCCTCAGTTAAGTTCTTGAACTCCAGTTAAGCATGACAAGCTACAGATGGCTTGTATTTCATCTGTTTTTATTCAACCATGACAGGAGAAAGGGTTTATCTTTATATCGTGACGATTTATATCATGTCTCTTCGAAAGACGGAACAGAAGGCAAGTCTGCCTCTAATGGATTGAACAATTATCTCATATTATATTACATGCCTGGCCATATAATTTCAAGATTATGCATTCGATGTGGTAATTTGTTGCAAACCTCCCCCAGACTTCCTGTCCTGCTCTGCTGTCATGTCAACCCCATCATGTTAATTGAAGGGCACATAGGAATTGTGCAAATGATAGATAAACAAACGTATAGTTGTTTAGTGCCGAAAAAACACGATATCATGGATATTGCTTACGTTGACTTTGTATCACTATCACATAGGCTATCTGTATTATTATTACTGAAATGAAATGACTGGCCCTTCCTGAAATTATTGTGCAATATAGGTTGCATTCAACACAACCACAACTAACAGGTTGAAGCTGCCAATAAAATTTCTTTGTGAAAGATACAGAATAACAACAAGCCTCATCCATTGGTTTAATGGGAGTACCCACTGTCATTGTTGCATCAGGGTAGAGGTAAGTATCAGTGGAGCAAGGAAAACAAATTCAATAATAATTAACTTGGGTCATCTACTCATCTGCTATGGCTCATAAACCTTAGAGAAAATTTCCCCGAGAACTTTTCTAAAGCCTTTAAGTGTCCCCCATGCCTGCGAGAGATGCTGCACACAGACCAAACTCAGCTCCTCG
>OMNV01008455.1:0-26685 GCA_900303265.1 Brotula barbata
ATTTTGTTGGCCGCCACAGCACTGATACATGTGTCTGCAGAGTTTCCTTAATGCGGCTTTTAGCAAAGGAAAAAGGCAACGGTTTCTGTTTCGTCTCACTCCCGGTACGCCTCTCCAACTGAAAGCAATCATCCTCCCTAAGCACAGCAAGCTGGGGAGATTCAGAGGCCTGTAAAGGCTTATAAAACACACATTAAAGGCTCGGACCTCTGGGTATATTTTCATCCACCATTGTGCGATGCGTGTTTATTTTTCACCGCTCGATGAGGGTGTGTGTTTGGCCTCATTCATAATAGACCTGTTTTTCCTCTCCCGAGCAGGAAAGGCACAATAGAAGGCATTTGACATTTACCCAAGTTGCAGATAAGTCATTAGAGTCTGGATAATATTAGGTGTTATATTGTAATGTGCAATGATGTAAGGGTTAAACAGTAGCAGACGCCTGTTTATTTTTCTAATCTGGCCCACAACCACACAATGAAACTGGGGGAGAGGGGGGGAGGGGTTCTGCCAAATGAGTTCCTGTCCTTTCTGTATGGCGGTTAGATCATTAGCAGTTCGTTCAGCCACAGTAGCAACGCCACGCGGTACTAAAAGAGAAACACGGTCCTAATGATATACTGTGACCTCTAACCTCCCAGCCAGGTCCTACCCATGATTCTCATGGAACCCTTGTCGTGCCTAGTTTATCGCCCATGGTGAAGGACAACATATGGGAAGCTGGGACCCTGTTGAGGTCACCGCTGAGGTCTCGGGGTCTTGCGCCCACTTGACCATAAAATCAATCAGGATTTATGCTGTTGATACAGGTTGAGACTGAGCAGAGTGTTATATAAGTTGACGTTGTTGTAAAGGTTACTTACGCCATACGCTGAGCTCACCGCTGAGGGCTCCTATGGAAAACATAAGGGTCAGGCGGTGCTCCTTCAGAATGTACATTCCACACATAATTGCTGGCGTAGCCTCGAACATCCTATCTGTGGCACCGGGTTCATTTTCTGAGCGTCGCTTTAATATTCAAATATTTGTTTTCTTGAATACTACTCTGGTGTGTTTGATGTGAAGGTCAATGGAAGGAGAGGAAAAAACCTCAAGTCGGTCTTTATATTCTTTGGCTTCAAGAGTAAGAAAGAGTAAAAAAAACTACTTTTATGTGATAGATTTGAATAGAAAAACAACTTTGGGAGCTTCGAGTTCTTTATTTTCAAAGTAGGCTCAACATCTGGGCTCTTTTACACTGCATGTTTACGCACCGTAGCAGCTGTTTTGCATGTTTTGCAGCTCATTTATCACATTAAAGCGTGCATGTATGTTGGTTGCCGGTGATGCGTTTTTGTTGGATTCAATTGTGCTCGTGGGAGTCTGAGGCATCTGAAAATCTGAAAGGTGTGAAAGAAAAATAAACTAATAAGCTGTGCTGTCAGCAAAGCAAAGTAAGGAGGCAAATATTCAAAAGGTTCACAGTCAAAGAAAGACTCGAATCCCAGATATTGGACAACTGATGGTTCTTAATGTGAGCTGTGTTTGATATCTTGGCAGTCTAACTCAAACTACAGTTTTCCTTCTCTGTTCAGCACATGGCTCCCAGCAGAGTCATGGCGGCCGCTGGGAGCCTGTAGTGTTGAGTGTTGTTGAACAGTGCCACCCCAAAGGTGCCACAGCACAGCCCCATACATCAACACATCACAGATGGACAGGAACACGTCCTCGGACGGGAGGTGGAACAGGCCCACATACAACCAGGGACTGGGGGAAGAAAAAACAATGAAACGCAGCATCCAGAAAGAAGTATTTTGTACTTCGAAAATACAAAAATAAGTTTAGATGAAACTGCAACATGTAAAATTGAAAGTAAATAATGATCTGTTCTTGTTGTTTGTGTTTCTGTCCTGTTGTGTGATACTCATGGACGTTGGGTTCAATGAAACCGGCCCTGAGTCTCCCAATAGGACCTCCAACTTTTATCGTTCCATCACACTTTTACAAAGTGGACGTCAGGAATTTCAAGTTGTCTGGAACGTAGTTAGCTAGCTGCCATTGCCCTTTATTTTGAATTAAACTTGCTTTCCGTTGGACAGAGGTTTTTAAACAGGAGGCGGATGGCCATCATGACCGAGCTAATGTAAACAACCTCCCACAGCCGTTGGGTCAGGCCCACCATCAGACACAGGACCTGTGCATCTTCACTCCTCTGGAGACAGCAGTTCACAATAAACTTGAATATGCTAGATGTTACTTACATTTGTATGAGGATGTGCATTTAATGAGACAAACTCTCTCATTTCAAGTACAATGCAGGCTGAAAATATGATTTAGTTCTATTGAACATGTCATCATTGTTGCACTGAAATGCATTCTTTGTCAGTGACAGCGCCATTGTCCGACCTGGATACACTGTGAAAGGTGTGTCCTGAGGTTAAAAACCAGAAACTATCTGAAAACGCTGCACCATCACAGGACTTGCATCATTTGGTAAAAGTAGAGAGTCTGGAACCTCGCTGTGCTCACCTCCTCCGTGTGGAATGTCTTACAGACTACACAGGAGGTCTTGCTTTCCTTCTGCAGGATCCTACAGACACGAGTGCTTCTATACACATCAGATCAGGGCAGAGATAGAGGCCGGGCACGTGTCAAGACAGAGAATGAGGAGAGAAATCAGATAGAAACGGAGAGAGAAGAGAACTTTGCTATGCCAGACCACATGACTCACAGTGTTGGGGTTTCTGCTTGACTACAACACACACAAACGCACACATGCATCCGTGCACCCACCCGCTGACCCACACAGACACGAACACACACACGGAATCGGATAAACAAACAAAATAATACTGAAACTGGAAAGCCATAAACACAAGTATTCATTCTCTGAAACAAATAAACAGAAATGCTAGAAACCTGCCAACGCTGGGAAATGACAGCATTATTTCCTCTCTTAAATGTGGAAAATACTGGAAACTGAAAGTAATAAAATTACAGTCAATGTGAGCTGCAGCCCCCCCTCTCAAGCACCAGCTAAAAAACATAAAAAGACAAAATCTACATTTTGCTTTGTGCTCTGTAGCAAACACGTCGATTCTCATTTGGGATGTCATTCTTCTTTTTCAGTCGTATTTATGACAAGTAACCATCTGTGAGGAAATACAGACCACCATAAACTCATCACAGCCAGACCACTGCTGGTCCAAATCCAGTTTGAACTCACAACCGGAGCCAAGCACACAACGACATGGTAAAAGTACTCATTTATGTCAAATCCACACAAAAAAAACAATCAATGTGTCTCATTTGAACTCTGTAATCCGGCGTGTTTATTTGGAGGAAAACACTGAAAGATGCATTGGTGATATCCTGTCTGTCCTCGTGGTCCTTTTCAATTAAAACCAATGAAGTAGCGCAGAAATAAACAGCTGCAGTTCCTGGTACGGTGAGAACGCTGGCTCCCATTTATCTCATCATTAGCTATCAGAGTTCCCACTGTGAGACAAATGAGATGCACTCAAAAGTTTCCCAACTCATTAGTGTTAGTGACTGGAAACTTACAACTTACATTCCAACCAAACAAACCGGCTCAGGAGAATCCCAAAGTCGATGCTGTGCCTCCCCGAGACACGTGGAATAAATAGATGTAACCGAATGACCCAGGTCAGCTCAGTGTTTGGGCATCGCTGCCATTCCACACGGAACCCCATCTCAGAGCGTGTGTGTGTGTGTGTGTGTGTGTTTGTGTGTGCATGCCAGAGGTAACTGTGTATACACGTGAACTCCTATGTGTGTCAAGAGAAATATGCTGCTTGAATCTAACATGTTCTGAAAATAAACCGCAGGGTCAACAAACAAGTGAGTGATGGAGAGAGAGAGGAGGGGGAGCATCCACGTGCTGCACCGTGTTCCACAGGAGGGGTGCTGGGCTGAAAAATGTGCTCTCCCCTCTGTTTTTCCTGTCTTGTGGATGGAACGGAGCTCTGTGACTTTTGAGTGAACTATCCAGAAAATCCAGAAGGAGGGAGAGGGAGGACAAAACGTGTTCCTACGATTTAGTTCGAACCAGGAAGCACGCTCCTCCTCTGGGGAGTCGGACATGGAAGTGGAGGTTCTGGAGGTCAACCAGGATGAACTTGTTAAATTCTTTACTCTGCGGAGAATATTTGGGGAGAAAGAATGCAGAAACAGACGCTCGCATTCAAGAATGTGTCAGCGATCGTTAGTTAAAGCCATCGTTGGTGTGCTGGTGGTGATTACGGCAAGACAGACACAATCAGAAAGAAACAACTCATCTGTTAGTGTCAGGCTTGATTTGAAGCGGAACAGACTGCTCATTAATGATTGTATGGGCTGCCACCTAGTGTTGGATTGTAAGTATAACACAAACATTGAATTACCACCACCGGCCTTTTATAGCAAACACAATATCACTTTAAATGATTGGATAATTATTCCTATATCATAATACGGAACGTGCAATATGGTGTAAAAGTGTTGTTTAAGGTAAATGTGCCATGGGAGAGTTTGCATTTTTTCTGTGCTGTAATAAAAATGCACAGAGATAACGATGACCTCCACTTCTAATTTTCTTTTTGCTGTTCACGCTTGTTTTCTCGCTACCGTTATTTTTTATCATACATATTGTATTAAAATATGCTACTTCAGCCAGCGCAACAAAGTCAATTATTTTAATAGGAAACTAAAACCACACGGTGATCATTTTCAAAGAAAACAAAAAAGCAAGACATGTGTCAAGTCAAGTTTACTTCTACGGTCCCAAAGAGTGTGGAAACATTTATTCATTAAAATATTGTGTATCATAAAAAAAACCCCAAAACAATTAGGTGCTGATAAGAACGTTAAATGATAAAAGGAATGCTTGCACGTACTCTGACAGCAGTGATATCACATGATCAGGGCTCAGCAGTGTTGTTCTGTCGTTATGAAGGCCATTGGGACGAACGACAAGGCCACAACATACACACACACACACACACACAGTTCATAAAGACATGCAGGCTACACACACACACACACACAGACACCCAAGGACACATGGAATTGTTGAAAGATAAGTAGTCAGTGATGGGGCAGTGACTTCCCAGGATGTATACACAATACTCATCAAAGTGATCCGGTATATTTAGTAAAAATCGTAGCATGGTGGATAATTGGCGTAGATTGTTTTCTTATTCCACTAAATTGATTGTGTGTTTTTCTAAAAACAAACAACAAACTAAGTGATTACAAACAAATCAAATATTACACCAGCTGTAATCCAAGCATGAGTGTTTTTCAAGACTTAATGCAGTTTTAATGCCCATTTTTATCATTTTAAGAAATCTGAGCACATAATGTGGATAGAGACAAACACACACACACACACACACACACATACATACAAACAGCTGGGAGAGCAGGTTTTCCAGCCTTTAAGTTAACCTTTATCCTAGATTTGATCATACCAGCGAACAGAGTCGTCTCCGACCGGGCTTAGTGTGGACAGGTAACCGTTTTACAGAGAGGTTTCTTTGGACTCCTTGCACAAAACCGGCTTGAAGGTCAAGATCTCCGTGAATGTGTGACCTAGAGGATGAAGAAAAGAATGAAACTCAAGACTAAAGAAGAGGATTCACCCCTGTAAACCCCAAACTTCTAACATTTCCCGATCACGCTGGTTTTTCCTTCAGTCTCCCAATCCTCAGGTCTCCCCTCCCCCCTTACGTTTCCACTGATCCAAGGGCAGGTCTGTGTTGTCTAACGAGTGATCGTATAGCTGGGCCTCCGTCTCCTCCGCCGGATCCCTGAACTCAGAGAAGTAAGGCAGCAGCAGAGCCCCTGCAGCAGTTACCCTGCTCTCCGGATCCAGCAATAACATGGACTCCAGCACACCCACCGCTGAGGAAGGAGGGGAGAGAGAATTACCAAAAGAAAGACTGGAAACGGGAAATCAAATCAGAATTTGACCATCAAAAATGTAATTAAATCACATTTAAGAGGCTGAAAAGCCCGACCGTGTCCTACCCTGCGGGTTAGCTGAGGAAAACAAGGCGCGAAGGTCCTTCTTTTCCACTTTTTGAAGGCTTTTGATGTAGCTCTTGGCCTAAAAGGAGAAATCAGACTATTCAACGAGTCGTTATGTTCATAAATAAACATAATTAAAGTCTCAAAACATGAATAAAGAGGAAGCTTTTTTTTTACTGACATCCTCAGATTGTAGCTTCGATATAAATTCCTGAGTGGGTGTTCCGGTGATCTTCATGATCTCCGTCAGCTGATCTAGGTCTGAGGAACACCCGTTAAGGTCGAAAAGTAATATGGAATACACAAATCATAATAAATAGCAAAGTCGAAGCAGTGTGTGTATTTTACATGGGATAACACCATTAGAATACACAACATTTTCCAAGTAATGGTGATGGTGAAAGGATACGGTCACTGCCTTTAAAGAGAGGTTTTCCCTGCAGCATCTCTGCCATGATGCAGCCCACCGACCAAATGTCCACTGTGGAAGAGACGGCACTTTAACACAAAACACAGCTCACAACAACAACAACAACAACAAAGTAATATCAAGGCATTTAAAATGATGAGACCCTATAATCAGCATCATATTGAAGAAATTTCCAACCAAAGCTGCCAGTGACATCATTTAAGGTGTTAAAAGTGCACCATCTAGTGGAAACTAAAGGATAATCTTTCACATTAGCTTTTAAATCAAAGTTGTTAAAAGGTTATACTTGATCCTCAGTTTTATCAACTTAGTGGGAAATTATTTGACATTTTTTTACTTTTTTTAAATTTAATTAATAGTTTTGTTTTTTGTTTTTAATTAGTTGTCTGAGATGTAAAACAAAGAGGTTTTTAAGTTTCTATTTGCATCCTTACCGGTCTGAGTGTAGTGCATCCAGCTCAGGATGACCTCTGGTGCTCGATACCAGCGCGTCACCACGTACCCCGTCATCTCGCTGTCCGCCTGCCGCGCCAAACCAAAGTCCAAGATCTGACATAACCAAACAGGAAGCACAACATGACGGACGTTTTACTCACGCTGAGGCAGTATAACGCTGTAATGGACCCCTGGGATGAACGTTGTTAAATAGCTGGGAATTGTATGTTTTAGATTGCAACACTGCAGTTCAAACAAGACAGATGGTGAGCTGGGTTTATTTTGGCTATCAGAGCACGGGGTGTGTTCCACTGTACCTTGAGCTCACAATCTTGGTTGATGGCGAGATTTCCTGGTTTGAGGTCCTGGAAAGAATGAGTAAAATATATGAAGAGACGTCCACCAACAATGAGTGTCACCGTGAACCCCTTCAATTCTGCTACATCAACTGGGCATTAAGTCCACTTTAAGGGATTTTTTTTTAGTTCAGGGACTTTGGCTAAATTTAATGAACCTTTTCACACTAGTAACCCATTTATAATACATGAAGAGAACATCTGGAAAAGCCTTCACAAAATCTCATAACAACATAAAATCCTTCAAAACATCCCTTACTTTTAAAACTTTGACATTTTCCTTTAATAGCTTCTTTATTCTACATATATTGGATAGATTTTTATGTGGATTTCCCCAGAATGCATCCTGATATATAATATTTAGGGAACTCTGGGCATTTGGATAGAATTTACCATAAAATTCAATTATTTATGAAGAGTTTAAACCGTTAAATTATACATAAAGGCCAACTTACTCTGTGAATTATACCAGCAGAATGGATATACTGCAAAAAAAATATAAGGCAGGGATTTAATAAACAACACATTTAATAAGGTATTAATGTGCAAATCAATTCATGGTCCTACCTTAAGTCCTCTCAGCATCTGATAAACCAAATACTGAATTTTTTCCTCTGACAGCCTTTGCATCTTCATCAGCTTCCCCAGATCGGTCCCCATGTACGGCATGACCAGATAACTGCGGTCAGAAAGTATTTTGTCGTTACTTAGTAGTAGTATTTTGCCAGTACTGATACACAGATGAAGAGAAAAACTGCACTTACAAATCATGGAATCTGTCTAGAGAGAGGTCAGCAGTAAACACATCTATCAGGCCAATCACCTGCACCACATGGGGATAAACACAACAGCACATCACACACACACACACACACACACACACACACACACTCTCTGTACAATCTGTGATGTGCATAATCTCAACATCAACCACGTCTTCTATTCTGAGATCCTGGACTCATTATTGATGCGCAGGTGAAGAGGATGTCTCACATTTTCGTGTTTCATGTGTTTGAGAAGCCGTAGTTCCCTGTAGGCTCGCTTGGCAAAGATCTCCGACTGAAACGGCCTGTACAGCTTCTTGATTGCCACTTTGCTTCCTGTTCTGGAGTCCGCAGCTGAGCTGAGGGTAAAAAACGCAGACGGTGCAAAGAATAAATATCACCTCCAAGTCTTCATCCCGTCTGACCAAATCTGGTCTGAGGCAGTCTACTGTTGTATATTTGGAGATATATTTGACATGCTTATGGTTAGTTCATGATGATGATGTGATATATATATACTTATAGTCTTGTTCAGCATGGAAGTAAGTGTTCTCATTTCTCAGATTCTGTAGTGAATCCATGAGTAAAACCAAGAAAGCTCAGAGGAAACAACAGGCCATTATTCAGTGACCCCTGGGGTCATGCTACTATCTGTGTTTACCAGGCAGCTCTGTCTCCAGATGGTGCACCACCACAGTTTTACTTATTAGGAACATCTATACGTAACCCATATAGCAGCACACAACGAAACCAGAGTTACAAATAATACAAAAAAAAACAGAAATAAAGAGCTCAGTGTTTGGAGGCCACAGGGGAAGAATAGAGCAGCAAAACCCTCTGTTTGCTGTCAGAAGAGGGATTTTTCAAATTTTATTATTAATCCTGGATTTCTGTGGTATTCTGAAGCTAAAAAAAACAAACAAAGAGGTGTATTCAAAATGTTTGCATGTGTAGACATCTTTGGTGAAAGATGAGACATCACAGATCGGATGAATCTGCAGAAACAGCAACATGTCTCAGCACACCGCTACCTCTACCTCGTCTACCTGCATTTTTTTACAGAATAAACAATCAGTCAATGTTTGCTTTGTACTGTGACCAAACTTCCTTCATTCGGTCAGAGGAGCGAACGACCACACACTGCTCTGTTACGCTGATCCAACGTGACACTGAGAGAGATATTCCAAAGAAATAGAGCTCTACTTTTTCTTCTTATCCATCGTTGGTTTTTAGAGAAGCAAAAGTAAAATGCTCAGGGTTGCTGGTGTAATTCTCAGCGTCACCGACGCACTTTAGGAACCGCCCACAGGGTTAATCATTGACGACAACAGGGACCTCATGCTGCGAGGCGCACAAAGGTGCCAGACGCAGCGCCTCCGTAGACGTACATTATAATAATAAATCACAGCGCTTTCCTGCGCCATGACGACATACTGATGATGCAATAAAATGAGAGAGAAAGGGGGTCAGAATGTATGCGGTGATCGAGGGGCTTTTGGAGCAAGTGTCTCCATCCCATCAGGAAGTGAAGCCGCATGTGTTGAGCTACTTTCCTTTTGTTTCCCCGCAGCGCAGCAGCTTTAGACACCATCTGTTCCGTTTCTCGCTTTGTTACTACGTTCCACAAAAGGCAGCGGGGCGATCGGGGTTCACAAGTCGGCTCTGTCCTCAGATTTCACTTACCAAACCGTCCCGTACGCTCCGGTCCCCACCTGCTTCAGGTCCCGGTACCGCTCCGGTACTTCCCATGTGGTTTTGTTGACTTCGTGGCGGCAGTAACCGGGTCTGACTCCTCGCTTTGACATGTTACTGATACAGAATAAACAAAACAAGAACTTTTAAGAGCGATCCTTCGGGGTCTTTGATTTCTTGCGTGCTAGACATCCATTGTCCCAGATGCCACCTATGCGTACCCTCGATTGTTGCGCAGCGTAACGTGTCAGACGCGCAGGGCGCACCCAGAGGTCACCAAAAGCCCCTCCCGACGCCGCTCAGCGGAAGGTGAGACTTGTGACTTGTGATTGACAGCGGGCTGGATCGACAACTTTTCCATTAATTACTAGGTGCGTATTTGGACGGCATCTTCGACTCTGCTGCTACCAAGCTCAGAGGAACCGAGTCTGTAGGCTGCCCAGATACGGCTGCGAGAAAAGTGAGAAGTGAGTGCATATTTTGGGCATGTTGGGACAGAGTAAGACGCCCATGGGTGTGAGCGTCCATACCTAACCGTGTGATTGGAGAGACATCAGGCTGGAATCTGCAGAACAAATCAACATTTCCACTTTAAAGTGTTCAAAGTCTGATTTTGGATTCGGATCAGAGAGGATTTGCCCACATAAACATGAAACATGACACCTGGGTGTTGATCACCAAAGTTGTGTAACACAGATATGAAGAGGTGGAGTTCAGCTCATAAAATGACAAGTATGGCAGGTATGCCCACACATTTTAGATAAAGAACACAGTGACGAGGAAACTTCCTGGGATTATTTCGTTTATTTGAAAAGATCAGACTATAAAAGCAGCAGATCCATGTTTATTATGGATCTGGACTATCTTGTCTCAGTTGTGTTTGTTGTAAAAGTGCTATAGAGTGGTTTTGGTGAGATGAAAATGCAGTGTATGAATTCACTGACAAACAGATGCTGACATGTTATCAGTGCTGCGTTTGACCTGAGCGAGCACTATAATGACTTGGAATCCATTTGTTTGGTTATTGTAGAGTTCTCATGTTAGTCCACTTCACTTTCACACAGTGTTTCCCAACTATACTACATAAAACATATATTGCATCGAGTCTTATGGCAGCGTTGACGTCAAAGCAGCTAAAACGATGGCAACAGATTCTTTCCTCTATTGTGCGTGATTACATTGTGCCTGTTTTTCTACTGTGACATATTCAGTTGAGCCCAATCGCTTCCTCAAAACAAAAACATCGTCATCCTCTCTCTCTATCTCTCCCACACACACACACACACACACACACACACACACACACATTGTATTTGGTGTATTCTGAGGTGACACCCCCAAAGTGTCTCAGAGTCAGACAGGTCACTGTAGGACTGTTAGCCTGAGTCGTCATTACCAGCTAGTCATAAGTCAGAGAGGGAGCAGGGCGTGCAAGGCAGAAAGAATACGCAGTGAAAGATCCATGATATATTTCAGAAATGACTATGATGACTTATTTGATTTTTTTAAATGTTTTCAATCAAAACCCCATGCGATTCTTTAAAAAAATATCAGTCATCTTTTTTCACATCTCTCTTTTTTTGGTTTATTCGTCCAAGCAGTTCTGCCAATCAAGTCACTTCCAAAAATATATCTGACAGTGAATTAAACTGATGATTTGTAAGTCATTTCGTGGGACTTTTAACAGTTTATAATCTGCCTCTCCACAGACATGTAATTTTGTACGTCTATCTATTTGCACTCCCTGTGTATTTGCGCCCTCTCTGCTCGTGAGATGACTAGGTTTTCTTTGGGGGGTCTTACCTCATCTCAACTTCCTGACACTGTCTGTCAAAGCAGTGGGAGATAAAAAGGTCCACATAAAGTAAATATGTTCAGACCAATAATCTCCCTGTCACTTTAGGCAGAGCAGCTGAATGTGCAGGAAGCTATTAGGAGGATCAGGTGACACAGATCTCTTGGGCCCAAGTCGGGGGCCTGCTGTCATAGGGAACAGGATTTCTACCGCCTGATGTCGATGCTCCCACTTCCTGTTGTTCCTCTCCTTCATCCCTCTCTCCTAGTTCATGCGTCCCACCCTGCCCGCCATATGCAGGAAGCTCCAGACCTGGCTGGGAAGAGAAAGGTTTCTCCAGAACCTTGAGGACACGCTGGACCTGCAACACAAAGCAGAACAGATCACAGATTAACATCCTGAAAGTGAACACACACTGAAGGAGAGGTAGCTGCTGAAAAGAAGCTGACCTCGGAGAAATCTCCCTTCTCAGCAGCCTCAATTGCATTTTGGGCGATGTAGTTTCTGAGCACAACACGTGGGTTGGTGCTGTCCATCACCGTCAATCTTTCCTCCTGCGCAGCCTGGATGTCACTCTGACCCTCCAGCTCCTGAGCCAGACGCTTCCTGTGGGAGTGATAATGTAGGATGTTCAGTCTACAGTCATGGAACAATGCCAGGACCAACAGCTCATTTCCTCCTCTCCCTGTCTGTCCCACCGTCAGTCACATCGTCATCGTCATCCATCCAAAATCTTCCTCTTCCTCTCGGTACAGTTCATCCATCATCTTTCTGTTATAGAACATGTGAACTCTCCCTCCCTCCACCCTGTACCTGTAGCGGGTGATCCAGCGGGTCCAATCCTCACTTTGTTTGGTTCTCAGCTCTTCCTGGCTGGTCTCCATCAGGTCTTTCAGTTTGCTGAGCTTATCTAGCTGCTTCGCTATTGTCATCCTGTCCGAGATCATTTGGAACAGCGCTGGGTTGCTTTGGGCCATAGACAGCAGCATTGCAAGCTCACTAGTGACAAAAGTGAATTGTAAAAAAGTAAATAAAATGATTCACACGTGCAAACTCTCACAGCAAGGCCATTATTCAACTGACATTTATGTCAATTGAATAACTGCTGAAGGCTAAAGAGAGACATCAGTTCAGTAGGTGGTACTTGGCCTCGAGGAAGAAAGATGACAAGAGAAGACAAAAGCAGTAGTCTTAGCTGTGATATCGAACTGTTTTTACCAAACCAAAGGGCCAATCAAAGTAACCAGGCCTGTGTCAAGGCCTTGATAAGCTCACCGTGGATCCATAGTGGGTTTGTTGGCAGCCTTGAGCTCCTCTAAGGAGGCACACTGCTCCAGTAGGAGGTCTGTAGCTTGTTGCACAAGTGCCTCCTCCCCCTCATTTTCACCATCCGTGGGACAAGAGATCTGACTGAGGCTGCGGAAGGTGTTAGTAAAGTCTGCACCTGTGGGAAGAAGACATAAAGGTGGTGAGAGAGAAAAAAAAACCCAATGACATCTATGACAACTAACAACTAAAAATATTAATATAGCTCTTGTTATCATTTAAAGCTACTATATGGATCTTTTTAAACATACATTTTGCTGAAATCCTTATTACATCCTGAAAGGAATCCATTGTTTAAGTGCTTTGTAAAAAATATTATGGCTCAATAGCACCTACCACTGATGGAATCTAATTATAGCAAAAACCCCTTGCACCCCACGGAGAATGATTCCATCCATCCTTTGTTTGTTTCTTGGGTGGGCGGAGCTATGGCAGGATTGGGGTGCAGTAGGTAGGAAGAGGGTTGTGTCACTTTTCTTTGCAACTGCACCCACTCCACGCCTATACTGCCATCTAACCTGTGTTATGCATGGTCTGCAGGAGCTCGGTGATCAACATCTCGTCCTCGGGGTCCTCCTTCCTCAGCAAGCCCAACTTCTTCCTCATGATCTCCAGGTAGAAGCCATTATAGAGATCCATGTATTCTTCTATAACAGCCTTGGCCCTGTCTGGAGGCAGCTCCGGGGCAAGAGCCTCCGCGAGCTTCACCAGGTTCCATCTGCAAATAGCCGGTTGGGCCTGGTAGGAGTAGCGTCCAGAGTTGTCCGAGGCGTTGCAAATGAAATCTGGATCAAACCTGGGAGGGTTGAGTAAAAGCATTTTCAAAAATATGGCTAGTGGTGAAAAAGTTGATAAAGAATGTCAGGAGCCACACACTTAAACCAAGAATGTCTCTTTAACTTTGTTTATGTAACAGGCAACAGATACACATCAGTAAAATACTGTAACTATGTTAATATATAGAATAAACAGGCCAATATCTTCTCAAAGTATTACTCAACGAGGATGATGGTGATGATTTTCATTTCAGTGATCATTTACAGGCTTAAGTTGGTCAACAATGATAACAAAGGCTAAGATCGTTTAACCATATAAGGTCTTTACAGACCTGTCCATAAAGCCATATGGACCATAGTCTAGTGTGAGTCCCAGGATGCTCATGTTGTCTGTGTTCAACACTCCGTGGCAGAATCCGACACACTGCCAGTGAGCCGCAAGTCGAGCAGTACGGCTCATCACCTATAAAACAAACAAAAAAACAATCTTGAATTAAGGGTGAGACGTGAAAGAAGAGTGAAAATATTTGACTTTTATCATTTGTGTTTGCCAGATTGTGAAATATTAGACATCATATGAGTAAACATCAAGTGGAAGGAAATGTGTTGTTCTTATAATCGTATACTGAGCAGAGGGCCAATGACTCAGCACTGATCTAACTATTCTTGGCTGCAAACTCCATATGCTAAGTTGATCTATGGCTATAATAATCCATTATCAATAAGGTTCAATCTTGCAGCCTGAGATTAGTGTGTGGACTGCTGGGAAGGAGTGCCACTCAGGTGAGTTACCTCTCTGAAGAAGGTCACATTCCTTTCTACCCTGTCTGTGTGATTCTGCTGGATCTCAGGGTAAAACATCTCGATAACATAATCCAACATCTGCGCTCGGATGTCATCGCGACCATAGCTTGGACCCTGACGGCCTGTGTACTCATCAGCCTGCTTAAAGATCTCAAACGATCCAAATCTGCACTCACAACGCACAGATAAAAGAGATTGTTAGACAAAGAGGACAAACGAGAATGAAGAGGTCAAAATGTTGTGGTTGAAGGGGGGCAGGGAGCACTCACCTCAGGAAGGTGGGAGCGATGCGGAGGACCACGGAGCATCTCTCATGGCAAGGGTTCCCCGTATAATACACATCCCTTACTACCTTGCTGTCAGATGTCACTATGGATCCTGCTCTGGTGGTGGGGACACCCAGGAAGAACATCGCCTCACTGCACAGAAATTCTCTTATGCTGGAGCGCAGGACCTTACGGCCATCAGCTTGTCTAACAATGACAAGACAACGTGCAGTAAGTAAGGACACCAGCCTGACGTACATGGGTGGCTTTATTAAAAGGGATAATCAAGTATCAATTTGTACAAAAAGGCCAATAACAAGCTTCCAAATAAGAGAAAAGCAGCAAATGATCTTATTTGAGAACTGAATAGTGTCCCTGGTCTAATTTCTGCTACTGGTGAAAAAGTTTACTTAGTTTGAGTAGCATCTGTTTCTCATGGTAAACATTTTCCAAAACAATGGTGCTGTGACTGGCAGTGACAGTGAGCGGGTCGTACCTGGAGTACGGTGTGAGTCCAGCCCCCTTCACCTGGATCTCCCAGCGGCCGCTCGGGTTGTTGGGCAGCACTTCAGGGACCTTCACCTCTCCCAGGTAACAGGCTGCCCCGTCGCCCAGCTGACCGGCGAACTGACCGAACTGGTGGCCGCAGTAGCAGTGGGCGGCGGGCTCCGACCCCGGCATCACTTTGGAGCCGCTAAGGTACTCCGGTCCCAGCGGATCGTTCATGACTTCCTCTCCTTGGAGCCCCAGCAGTGCCAGGGCGGCATCGGACACAGCCACGAACCGAGGATTCGTTACAGGCTGCGGTGTCACTCGGGAGAAGCAGGCGCCTTTCACCAGGCGAACCCCCGGCTGCTCGGACGGGTCCAGGGGAAGTTTCCTCAGGGCGACGTTGTCAAAGTTGAGTCTCTCCAGTGGTGAACGGCTCATCGGCAGACCCATGCTCTCCATCCCGGCGGAACCGAGGAGTCTTATCACGGACACAGCGGCGTAAAAACTGCGGAACTTTGTCAGCCGAGGTCCGAAGTAAGCCATAAAACCACGACCAAGCGGGAGTTTGTGTTCGCTGCACAGCGTTATGTGCAAAAGCGATATGACCTACTCATGCTTTTATAATCCTGTAATATGTAAGCGGATGTTTGCGTGAAGCTGGTGTTACATTGTTATCGGTCCTACTGGAAACAAGCCTGGACCCGAAATTTAAAATGGTCTGCATGGTGAACTTCAAAATATAGTTAACAATTTCAATAATTTTTAACTGTTCTCATCATTGATTTTTTTGCGAATCTATTACACATAGCCCTCTTAAATGTTTTATTCAAAATTATTATTGATGTGTCCAATGCACGGTGAAAACTATCAAAAATCGCTGCTGCGTATCTCATTTTTGTGCATAAAATTAAAAAAAAACTCTTTCGGAATTATCCAATTTCGAAAGCGTGTGTATTTTGTATGGGTTTTTTTTCAAAAGTTACTGCGACTTATTACAAACACAAACCAGAACAAAAATGAGAAATACGATGGCAGATATCTCACCCCCAGACAGTTTATTTAGGTCTTCTCCTGACGCTTATGAGATGAAGTCAGATAGACAGAATGTCTGCATTATGCAGTGGAGGGACCAGGACTACACCTGAACAGTCCATTAGTCACTCCGAGACGTACTTGATGAGATTTAGAAAAGATTCCAAGCTTACCCATCTTTAAGTAAAGTTGCATGTTTAATCATTTGACCATTTCACAAGTAAAAAATAGTAACTGGACACCATTAATAGTCTCTTGTAAGTACCTCTTCATTTTAAAGTACCATCTCCAGAGAAATTCCGGTGTCACAGGGTCTTGTTCAAGCATGAAAGGGAAACAGGGATAGGTGGTTATCACCGGTTAGGTGCAGCAGCTGCAGTTGTGGTGGTCAGTTGAGGTGACAGGTCTGTTGGCCCAGTTGCCACCATGATCCTGACCAGCATTGAGTGGGTTAGAAAATTTGTGGATTTAAAGTTCATCAACTGGGACTATTAACACCTTCTAAAACAATGTTGCTTTATGACTTGCACCTCCATACAGTAAATATTCATTCAAACAGATAAACTTATACCATCTCCCACATAACAAAGTTCAAGGAGAATTATCCATTCAGGCTTTTCACAGGTGCAGAGATACAGGCGAGTTTTGGTGACATTAAGCCTCAGCAGAGGAGGCGATCTAAGTGTCAAAGGCAGCAGCAGAGAAAGCAGTGTAAAGTGTTACCTCCCAGTTCTGACCAATCTACAGTTCCCTCTATGTAGTTAAAACACAAGTTTTCCCTGAGTGGGAATTCCACTGAGAAAATATGTTAGTCACTTCCTGTTCCCACATTAGTGTGAAATTGGGAAGTGCTAACAATGCATATATCATAAAGGCTGCCCGCCATTTATGTTTCCACCCAAAATGTGAAGGTGCCTCTTTGGTGGTATAAATACAGAAATTAGAATCAAAATCAAATCAAATCAAATCCTGATATACATTTAAGCCATTCCAATGTCAGGTGTCCACAGGTGACCAGAAAATGAAGGGCCCTCAGTATTACTTTGATTAGCAAGACAACACAAACATCTACCATATGTTTAAGCCAACAATTTTCATTAGATAAACATGTCCATGTAGTTTATTAAAACTATGTATCATGTTTTAAATATTTGCCAATCTTGTGGACCTGCATGAATTGTTTGGTTATTGTACCATATGTGCAAGTTGCATTATACACATTCCAGGGATTCAGTTCAATTCACTATCAGCCCTTACAACTTCGATACGAGGCACTTGTCTGTGAATGTGAGCAGGCTTTCAATTTAACAAATCAGTTAATTGTGACTTATGGTAATGCTGCACACGAGCTATGAAGAATATGCATGAAATATGTTGGTCAACTATCCCCTTCATGCATTTCTGATACAGTATATGAATGAGCTGACATGCCACATAAAGATAACTGTGTGCAACAGGTGTTAAACTGAATGTTTTTACAGGGTAAAGATTATACTTGTATTGGGAATTTAAATAGAAGATGTTTTACTTTTGTTTTCCTTCCTCTGGCTTCATGTACAGAACAATTCTAAAGTGCTGGACAGGAAATGTACCAATTACAAAAAAAAACAAAACCAAAAAAACCCTAAAACAGTTGGCACCAGAGAGTGAGTAAAAATAAAACAATTTTTAAAAGTGTGCCTCATAGAAAATGGCTCAGTCATACCAGAGTAGCTGACAACTCATGTACTGTGTACACAAAGATGGTTCTGCACAAACAGATCTTCAAATCATTCAAATGAAAGGTGGGAACAATGTATATCTATACTAAAGGAATTACTGGCATTTGTAAACCTTGCAAAATCAAGGATTTGCTCAAAAGACAAACGGTACTTGTGAGTACTGTGATGGTTTCTTTGGCAGTACAACCCTGTTGTCTACAGGGACATTAATACCAGGTGGGAAGCTGCAAACCCAAACCTCCCTGAAGTCCTTGGTAATACATGGTGTGGGCTGGTGAACCCTCTCCTCCAGGCTCATCTCCTGTTGTTAAGGCCACTGGTGATGGTTGCATTTTTTAATCATTCAAGGTTTACGCCTCATATGTGGGGGTTAGGGAAGTCAATCGTGTATCGGGATCAAGCAGGTAGTGGTCGCAGACTCTCCAATATTGATTGAACAGCAGGTACAGACAGCAGCACTCTACCTAAACCCCTTCCAGCACGGTAACAGGCAAATCCCAGGACTCCTATCATGACACCCTTTACGAGCGTGCACAAGACCCGGCTAAATTGTGAGGGAGGCGCAACACTGAGGAAGAGAAACAGAGACAGAACAATAGAGCAAATGAGGAACCATGACATTAAAAATGATTTGAGTGTTTCTGTAATGTTTTTCTGTGGCCCAGCAATAAAATAACCAGCCACTGTACCTCATAATTTCATCAATGTTGAGCTGCTTCTCCCAGTTTCTTTCAATGCCAGGGACATGTCCCATCCCTACCACTCCCACCACTACAGCAGGCACTTCTACAGAAGAGAGATAAAAATGGGTAGAATTTGATGTTATTGAAAAATGTACACTCCAGTAACCAGATAAACTATATAGTTATGAAACCAACGGTTGTCTTGCGTACGACTGAATAAATCTAGGCAATCAATTCATTTTAAAGATACATTGAAGTACAAATTAGGGGTAAATTCAGTACAAATAACAAAAGAGCCCTAAAATATTTTGATTGAGGGATAGAGTGGGTAGATGGAAAAATCTTTGCAATTAAAACTATTGTATACACGGAATTTAAATAAAGACGCTGCCTCCAATGAATGTTGTAATACACACTCTGAGCATTAGGTGGAGCTGACACACAGCGCGTAGCCTGGCGAAGTGTGTGTGTGAGGTAGATGTCTCTCTCAGCCACAATGGTCTGGTGGAGAGCAGGGAACTCGCCAATCATCTCTGACATGGTCTGCTCCAGTAGGTCCTTCTGTTTGCACTTCTCCACGTCCTCTTTACTGAAACACACAATCGCTCAGTTCAAGAAGGCGGTCTAAGAAAATCAGGTTGGCTGACTCACTGAGCTCAACTTTTTGGCCAAACTGCTTATTACAAAATTATTATTATTATTTTCTAAATGGAAACCTCTGATGTAAAAACAAAACACAGAATGATCTGATTCCACTTTGAGCGTTGGGTTCTGTCACCTGTTGGGGTAAATCACATTACTGATTGCGCCCTTTTAAAACCTCTGTTTACAATCTGACTGTGAGCTGATACCTGATAGGGTCGGACAAAAAGCAAAGACCCCAAGCCAGGCGAGCTTTCTGCCACAGACTGAGAGCAGCAATGGCCCTTTTGAACGTCACAGGTATGGGCCTGTCGCCCAGGTGAAATTTACAGAACGGCACCTGTCCAGCCTGAGGAACAAAAAGGAACCAAAAAAAACATTTGAGACTGAAGCACATAATAAAATAAACACCATAGAGTGTTTTAAAACGCAATTTCCTTTGTGTGCATCTTACCTCTTTAAAGGCCTCCCTAAACTCGCCTCCAGGAGCCATGCCGAGTTGCTCTGTGATGTGAGCTGAAACTTTGAGCAAAAGAATCTGCATCAGGCCAGACATCAACCCATTCTGAAAAAGGACAGAAAAAAGTAGAGAGAAACAAATAGTTATTAATCAGAGGATTACATATGCTGACAGTTTAATTGTTTTATGACCTTACATAAAAATTCAAAGAATAAAAGCACAAACAGACTTTAAACTCTTACTGTCTCCTATGCATCAATGATTAGCTGCTCTATTATCAACAATTACAATATGCCAGCTGCAGGCCACTTCACGGTTGCTCCTCATCATAGGATAGCAGCTGTTTACACATGGACTGATTGGCTGACCTGTTTGATGGCTTGCTGAACTTTGTCCAGGTTTATGTCCTTGGCTTCCTTTAGCAGTGTATTCTCATCCATCTTTAACATTGACACCCTGTACTGGCACAGCTCCACCACCACCACATCTGGCTGCACTGCACGGATTGTCTGAGGGAGAGGGAGCAGCAGAGATGTAAGATATATGAATGAATATATGAAATTTTAAGCAGCAGCTGCCACAGCAACATATCATCACATTTAAAAGGTCATACGCTCTGTACATACTAAATTATTATAAATTCTCAGTAGCTTACCATAGCCACATCCTTTTTACTACTGTCACTGAAGTGTGCAGTGCCCACTAAGTACAGGAGGCTGCCATCGGGAGCAGCGAGGCGAGTGACCGTCTCTGGAAGCTCTGGGAACAACTGGCGGCGCTGGGCTCGCATCTGCCAAAGCAACTCCATTGCCTCAGCATTTGCTATTCAGAGAAAACACAGAGTTATCATTAAATCATAGAGACAGGAAATGACAGACAGAATATAAGCCCTGGAAGGGTGGGTCTATACTACAATACTATGAAATACTGGGAAAATGTGATCAGCACGTAGCAGAAGGTGATAAATACAATAAATCCCCACTGTATCATTGTAAAATAATTAAGGGCACCAAAAAGGGTCTCAGTAAATCCCTAAAAAAACAATATTATACCAAGCAGATTTATTTGGAAACCCTGGATTACAATAATGCCGTTAAGCCACAAACATTCAATGACAGGACAAACAGGCAATGTTTGTGATTACACAGTCTTTCTATTGAAATGCTGCGGTGCAGAGAAGATAATCACAAAGATTAAAAAAAGCTTACAGAGCCCTGGAGGTAGGCAGGGCAGTTCCTCTTCCGAGGGATCCTCTGATGGGCCGACTGACTCATTCTGTGACAACATGACAGTTCAATAAAACAGCAGCCAGGCGAAAAAAACGTCTCAAAGTCTTGCTGCTGACTGTACACAACTGGGGTACCACAGGCATACTGCTTTCACATACATCAACCTAAAATACACAAACTCTCCCCCTACCCCAGGGTGAACATAACATCTGTCAAAACATGTGTCACTAACGCACGCCCACAAATGCACACGTACAAACCTCTGAATTGTTGTCTTGGTCCATGTTTGACGCACTGATAGCTGTGAAGAATGGATGACAAAGAGTCACACATTTTGAAAAGTTACAGTTCGCAATATTCAATTGGCTGCAGTCCACTGCATTCGTTGCTGACGTCGCTTAACATGTAGCGTTTGCTGAGCTAGCAAACTATTGTCAGACACTAATTTGAGCGTGTACATCAGTGAAGACAATGTTAAATCCCGGCCAGGTCATCATGTGGAGTGAAAGAGCAAAACGCTCGCCTTAAACAAATACGTAACAAGCGCGTACAGCTAATTGAAAAACGGACCTGGCGCCAACAAGCTAGCTGCTAACGTGACTTCCAGGTGTGAATGGTAAACACTTTGCACTTAGCGTTCGGCTAGGCTAGCTACAGCAGACAGCTAATTCGGGCTGACCAGTAAAATAAGCTTTTTGTTCAAAACACATGCAGTGAAAAGAAGTTAATACCTAACACATAGCGCCATTCTTAAGTAGAAAATAATTGATGAAATGCGAGACAGCTGTCTGACAACAAATAGGTATAACTTACACAGCAAGGCAACGCGTCTGTCAGTTTCAGTGGTAGAAGACTGTGACGTCTGTTGAACGACACTGCCCGCCGCGGTGCATCATGGTACATGTAGTTATTGATGGTCGAGGCGTTATTGTAAGCAAAATCTTAAAATTATTTTTTAATATAACAGTGTGCACATTACAGTCAAAACGGTTTACCAACACTAAGACTGTTGGGTTTGTCTCAACAGCTTTAATGTGAAAATATCTCCTTAATTTACACAGAAAATCAACAGAGCTGTGTTCCATACGACAGGATCCTACACACAGTCGTGCTACAAATTTAAAGTGCTTTTGGATGCATTTAGTGTGCTTCTGTGGTCTAAGGAGGTGTTGAACCAGTTTGTGCCATGGCAACCAGATTCATCTTTTGTGGTTTTTGTAAAATTAGAGGCTGAGACAATGAGAAGAGAGCTGTCATCTATGACAGGTTAATAGCTCAAAAAAATAAATCACAAAATACTGTGAATGTTTCATTTGTGTGTCAGTGCAGACTTACTTAATATAATGTATGAGCTGTAAGACAAGGATAAGTCATTGTAGGGACCCATCCCCCATCCACTCACGTGTTCCCTTTCCTGTGAATTTTCTAACTCTAACTTCTAATTTAATACAATATACTGTGTTACCAACTATTCTAACTATTCATTCCTTTTTTTGGTGATCAGCGCAATGTGAGGCATGGTAAAATTACTGAGAAGACTCAGTAGCAGCAGATGTCTTTTTTCAAGTATGTATGGCACTGTACTACGCTGTAAGTCACAGTCAAAACACACTCGTGATGTGATCAACCTTCCACTGAATAACACTTCTAACCTACTCATCACCTCATTCACTTCACATCACAACACATGAAGCCAACAGAATACAAAAGTAAGATACTTTACTGGTGAGTCCGGCTCCATTCATTATATAGGAGAGGCCCTCAGAATTCTCCAAAACGAAAACATCCATATAACTTCCTTTGATCAAAGGTCAAAAGTCATCTGGTACCCGATACTCACTATTCACGTGTGTCCACTAGAGCAATACAGACACAGTGAAATTTGGTTTTCCTCACAAAACCACATTTTCATTGTAGATCACATTAATCAGTTCTTTTTTTTTTCTGAAAGTTAACATAGGATACATTATGCCAATTTTCCTAAAACTAATTACGTGCTGATCTAAATGAATCAAGATCCGACACAGTTTTCTAATCTGTGGTGAAATGTTAGCGAAGAAGCCATGGGATGTGTGTTATATTCTAGGCATCCCACAAACACTAAGTCATATACAGTATCTATACATGTATATTATTCTTGTGAAACATGTTGCTGTAAGCGCATATATTATTGCCACAAATATATTGTGATCTTTTGCATAATAATTGTGCAGATCTCAACAACTGTATTGCAGGAACTACCTGTCTACTTGACTATTGGTGTCACATGTATTCAAAATACATTTAGTTCATTAATGAAGTTGTAACACAGTCCTTCTTGCATTTTGTGCATTCCTCTCTCACTCATCTCTCACCTTCCTTTTGAATAGAGCTGTTTGACCATGCACTGTAGCACCCTGTAGTATTATATCTAGAGCTGGTTTCATTGGAGGGTGATTGGCTGTACACAGTCATCCTGAGAATGGGACATCATTTCCTACAGTAATACTGTGGTCAACACTGTCAAACGCACAAACCTCTGCCTTACTTCATTTTTTCATCCAGTCGTAACGATGCAGGCTTTTACTCTGACCTTTTCTGTGTGTTTTACTTTGTTTGCTCATCAGTCCAATCCGCCTGCCACAAAAGCATGTGAGTTCATTCACGAAGTAGAGGTGGTTGTTGGTAGAGGGTGACTGATATGGTGGTTGTGTGCAGTGTTTTGTTCAAGATAACAACTTCAGTATTCCTTTTTAACATTCCCCAGCAGCAATGAGCTCCCCAGGTCTCTCTGCCAGTCTGTCTCTTCTGTTTCCTTCGTCCTCTTCCTCTTCAAAGAGAGTGTGATGAATACTCAACAGCTGGTGCGTGGGGGCTCTGGTCAGGGGTGGAGGCTTAGACTCCGGGTTTTCAGCCTGGGTGAGAGGCTCGTTTAGGGGAGGAGAGGATTTGGGACTGAGGGCATCCTCACTGGAGGGTGGGTTTGGGCTCACACCGTTTACGTACGTAGTGGTGGGCAAGGTCATCGTAGCAAAGGCAGCAATGGTCGATTCTGGAGTACAAACCTTATTCTCTGAATAGAAAGCATAAAATACAATAAGAGGAAGAGTACCAAGCACTTAAAAAAAAAAAAAAACACGACGAGCACTGTCACAGACGCAAAACAACAGGATGAATCAGACCAGCAATATTTCTATCCAAACAACAACCTGCTGCTGAATAATGACAGCATTGTTTTCAGCTGTATAAAAAAGTCCAAGACTCAATGGATCCACTATCCATGCAGTCTAGATATCAGTCTGGTTGTTAAAAAGAGAAAGAGAGAAAGAGAGAAATCCAGTTTACCTGTAATTGCACCAGACACATGGACAATAGTGTGTGTGCCTTCAAGGTAGACGGTATCCATGTTGTGAGCTGATGCCATCGGTTCTGTTCTTGCGGTCTCCACCTTGGGCTTGCGAATGGTCAACATGTACGGGTGGACGTCCAGAGAGAAGTTGCGAGCGTGTTTTTTCTCCATCCCGCTTAAATCTACAGGATATGATAGAAGGTAGAAGATAATAATAAATGACGGGTTTGCAATTTCTACAATGGAAAACCAAATCACAGATCTCTGTTAAATTGCTGTGGTCTTCGTTGCGCCGCGTACCTTTTGCGCTCGGGTGTTGTGTGCTCTTGTTATCTAGAAGCGGCGCGATGAAGTTATCTGCAGCTGTTTTTCGTCGGAGGGGTTTGGGTTTATCAGGCTTGGAATTATTTTCCAAGCGGGTCATGGTGAGGGGTTCCTTTACAAAGCACAGAAAGGACAAACGAGGTTATTACATCATAGTTCAAACTTACATGAATGATGTTGATGAGTGGACGATGATTTATTATTTCAGTATTTTGGCCGACTAACTCACCTTGAATGACTGAGGCAGAGGATTTGAGCTCGTGATCCATTTAATCTTCTTGCGGGGTCGTTTGATGACCAGCGGCTCCCCAACCATCTCTCCCACCCCAAGATCAGAAGGATCCATATTAGGATCGATTGTTTGAATCCCAGAATCTCTCACGGTGGGTGTGGAATCATGGTTGGACTGAGCGAGGGCCGCCAACAGCTGCCTGACTACATTGTCATACATGAGGTCACTCTCGTTGGTGATAAAGTCCAGGCGGTTGAGTGACTTGATGTGGTCTCTGTTCTCGTTGCAGAACATGGCCAGGATGTTGATGTCGCAGAACTGAGACTTCTGCCAGCGCCGCCGTGTCTTAATACCAACTTTATGCAGCTTGTCAAACACAAAGTTGGACTTCCGCACCACAAACAAATGCAGCAAATTAAGCAGAATGATGAGGTTCATGGTGCATAGCAAAGCAATGTCCACTGCTGCCATTATACGCTGCAACTGCACAGCAGGCAGCTTACAGTTGACCCTGAGCTTCAGCTCCTGGTAGCTGCTGGTGTCCGGAGGTTCTCCCAGGGCACAGGTGAACTCATTCTGCCTTTGGCGGGCGTAGTAGGTGCTAAGGTAGGAGATGGGGATGGAGCTGAAGCAGATGATGGCCAGGTGGCGCGCTAGGTAAATCTTAGCGAGGAAATTACTCTGCCCTCGTCTCTCCAGGTACTTCTCGAAGAGGTTCTGCTCGGGGCTTTTCTCCTTCTCTGCATTTTCTATGATTTCTCGTCTCTCTCTCTCGGTTATGCTCGGTCCTTTGGACTGGATCTGCTTCTCTATCTTGGGGGCTCGGCCCTCGGCGGCGCGGTGGTAGCAGTTATCAATCTCTTGAAGCAGGAAATTGAGTTCTGAAGTGAGCCGCGTCGAGGCGAGGAACTCCCAACCCAAAGCAGGAATGTACATTATGCCGGCAAAGGCCAACAGAGCATAAGGAAGGAACTTGTGCTCAAATAGCGAAGGTCGCAGTTCTGGTTCCACACCCGGTGCAGCATCACGCAGCTCTGTCCAGCAGTAGCCCCTCGCATACAGTGCCTGGTCTCTGGTAAAGTTGTGTGGTGTGTAACAGTATATGGACTCCTCTGAGAAGGTCACAGATGGAAAACAGTCAGTTCAAGCAGCTAAATTTGAACAAATCAAATCAAACAAAGGTAAACAACCCAAAATGTCAACTGTAATCATCCAAAGTTGAAGCAGGAAGTGGCTGTCCGGGTGGCCAGATGGCCACTTAGGGTAATGACTTTAATGTTACATTTGTTTTCATATCTAAGTGGTTTCGATCATTTGGTTAAAACGGGAAGTCAGACCACTGGAGTCGATTTCCTTCAATTATTTCACTGGGACAAGTGAGTCACTGTATCCACAAAAAACCTCTGAAGTAAGACACGTTATGTTAACATTTATTTCTTCTGAGTTCACTGACTTTGAATCCGTGTCTCTTTTATTGCTATCACTGGAAATCTTTTAGATCTTTAATCTATTCAGCACAGAGCAGAGTTCATGTTTGACTTGATTGGACTTGATAGGTAGTACTCCTCCTCACTATCGTAGCCGTACGCAGCGTATCTGTTCTGTAGCAATTTTTACGCTGCGTACGATAAGGAGATGATTCGTTATAGTCATGCTGGATGATATGGATATCCATGCTGAGTCATCGACAAATTGTGAGACGGCCCCTTAAATATGAGACGAAATACACAAAATAGTGAAATTGCGTGGACGGCCAGTATCTCGCCGTTGCTAAAGTTAGACGCTCAGTCGCAGCTGGTTAGTGCTGCATGCAGACATTCTGACTCAGCAACGAGCAAACATCCCCTCCATCACTTCCCATATCCTTCTAACTAACTGCCCCCCCCCCC
>OMNV01008461.1:0-17871 GCA_900303265.1 Brotula barbata
TCTAAATTTTAAAAAACAAACAAACACACATGCTATTATCAAGAGGTGCGCAACAACAAAAACAACAATACTACTACTGCTACTGCTACTGCTGCTGCTGCTGCTACTACTGCTACTGCTACTGCTACTGCTACTACTACTACAACTGCTACTGCTACTGCTACTGCTACTGCTGCTGCTGCTACTGCTACTAATACTGCTACTGCTACTACTGCTACTACTGCTGCTGCTACTGCTACTGCTACTGCTACTGCTGCTACTGCTACTAATACTGCTACTGCTACTACTGCTACTGCTGCTGCTGCTGCTGCTGCTGCTACTAATACTGCTACTACTGCTACTGCTACTATTACTACTGCTACAGCTACTGCTACAACTACTACAACTACTACTGCTACTGCTACTGCTACTACTGCTACTACTGCTACTGCTACCGCTACTGCTACTACTGCTGCTGGTGCTGCTGCTGCTGCTGCTGCTACTGCTGATACTGATACTACTACTACTACTGCTTAATTATATAACAACAATACTATTACTAATAATAATAATAATGATAATAATAATAATAATAATAAATATATCATTTGGTTAATATGGGGTGAATAATTAATCAATTTGTCGTTTCTATGTATGTCGTTTGCCATTGAAATTTCATGGAGAGTAGATTCTTACTATTTCAGAATTCACATAATTATTTCAGGACTTGAAAGCTTTGTTTACTTCTTCGTTCACCTCCCACGGATGAAGCCACATGTGACTGGGAAGCAGCGTTTGGTATCATGGTTGTAGTCATGAAACACTTTACGCAACAAACCCATTTTGAGACACGGCATTCTGCTCAGGCCTCTCCTTAACTACCTCAGTGTGTTACTGTAATTGCGGTGCCGGTGACTACCACAGCTCCGAACAAGCTGAACGCACCGTTAAATACGCCGGGCCAAAAACAATAAAACGGAGCAATTTGATATTATAACAGCATCTCAGTGTGCAGTCTGTGCTCATCCAAAATGTACACAAGCACAGAGAGTCAGGAAGGTGCATTAGAGCTGGGCTAACACCTCAGCACTCCCTCATTTCCACTTTTATGTAACTCACGTGCTGCAATCCACTCATTCAATAATGCAAGCGTAGCGCGGTACTTTTATCTCAATTATTTATGTCAGATGTTGACTAGATGTGTGGATAAGGACTTAAAAAAAGAACGTTCACAACTTAAGCTGTGATTTCGAATGTACGAGGAGGTGATTGGATTTGTGAAAGGTAAATTGTCAATTACTCTCCAGAAAATGGCGCGTGTTTTTATTTTCCAGAATTAAGCGCAATTAAACGGAGAGAATTATCTTTGTGTAAAACGCAATTATCTCATTTATATGGCACTTGCGTTTCGTCTCGCTGCGCGTCGGGAAAACAGAAATATAGGTTAGTTTGTTAGAAAGGTAAGAATGGTGGAGAAGAGGCTCATTAAAATAGCTCCGCCACTGAGAAGAATAATTGCACGTCTTGTTACAATAGCAAACTTTGATCCAATTAAGTGTGATATCAGCACTCCAAGGTAGACTGAGCTATGTGCTGTATCTGAAAATCGTGTCTCCCTCTTAAATTGAAGAAAATGAAAAAAGGGTTGTTACCATCTGTATTCGTGCCAGCCGCTAAGATCAAAAGCAATTTTACACACGCAGTCTCAGTGTCTGAAGACGGCCGAGTCCTTTCTCCAAAGCGGGAGGAAAATATTTTGAGTTAAGGAAATGCACAAACATTTTAACATAAAAACTGAACTAAAATCGCCTCTATTTGCAGCAAACGAACACAGCAAAGGTTAAATTCATCCTGATTATTTATTAAAGGGATAGATTAATTTTTTGTCATGATATAAGGTGGCACCAGTCAATGATTGTAGGAATATGATGTCATTTATGAGGCGAAAATGCCCATTAAGCCGCTTGTTAGCCACAAAAAAATAGACAGCGGCAAACTGAAGCATTTGAAGTGTTTTAAACCCTCATAAATATAATAACTATGCACAACTCCCATTTTTTTTTTTTTTTTCACAAGCAGGTCAGTGCTTACTCAGTCCCCAGACGTCCACAGCAGTAACCTGTTGGCAGAAATAGCAGCAGAAAGCAGCTTCAACTCGTGCTGTATGAGGCATTTCACTTCGAATGGGAGCCTAAAACACTAACAGGCCGTCCATGTCCTCCCAAACGCCCTCGAGTGAGTTCTGGGAGTAGAATCAAACATTAGAAATACATCAAAGATGACTTCTTTGCTTGTTCGCGGTGAAAACTTTTCTTGTGTTGCACGGTGCTTTAAAATGTTGTTGTTATTATCCCATTTGCTGTTGTTCATTTTTGTCCTGCCAGGCACTGGCAGACACGCAGAGCTCCAATTAAGGGATTAGTAGCATTTGTAGTTTGCCTTTTTTTGTTTTTTTTTTTGTTTGATAAGATAGCTAATCTGGGAAAGTGCTAGGAGTCCAGAGTACAGAGTACGGTAAGTCAAAGTCAGTAACCTTAGCGCCTGCTGGAGTATTCCTTGCATCAGCAGCACCTTTTCCACTGTAGGAACTATATCTTTGTTCAGTCCCAAGGAATCAGCAGCCGTTTTTCCGCTCCGACTCCATGCTCGGCACCCAATGGTTCAGAAACGCCAAGGAGAGCTCGCAAGACCAAACATGGCTGATTGGTCAAAGCAGCTCCTAATTTGATTTTTTTTTTGCTCCATTTGATGGACAAACCCATCAAGAAGAGCGACATGTCTCTGATTCCAGTCTTGCAGCAGCCCCTGCCGCTTGGCGTTTCCTTTGTGTGTCTGAGCTTGTGTTCTCCCAGCATTCCTCTGTGAGCAGTGGGCCCTTTAGCGCTTGCTGCCTCCTCGCCGTCTCTCCATTAGGTGCCTAACAGAGCGATGGGCTGCGGCTGCTCTCTCCCTCAATGCCTCCATCTCCCTGTCGTCCTTCAGGTCTCATCGCACTCGCAATGGAGGATCCATCCGCCACAATCCCAGGACACACACTGTCCTCCATTACCCATCCTCACAGCCCAGTGCCTTCCGATCCCACTCACAGGAGCCATACATGTGCACGAGAGCATGTTTGCATGAGGCTCTGCATGTGAATAAGTGTGCACGAGTGTGACTCCTTTAGGCTCAAACAAGGACACCGAGTCGATCTGGTTACACTACCGCAACACACAAACAGAGAGAGACAGAGAGACAGAGAGAGAGAGAGAGAGATGAGTAAAAGATCAATAGGCCATTTCAAAGGGTTTTGTTTTTAGCTTGGATGAGGTCCATCTGTAGATTCCTTACACATTAACTGAATGAAATACTTTCAGCTGTGACAATCCATACTCCTGAGCCGTTCCATAAACACCGAACATCTGCCATAAGCACTCCCCAGTCAACTATTAGCATTGCCGAACAGTTTGTAATGAGCTTTTTCACAAAAGCTGTGGGTCAAATACAAATTTTTGCTTGTTTGTAAAAGTTTTTTTCTTCCTCTTTACGTTGCCTGATTAAGGGAAGAGCGATACATACACGTTACCACGGTGACAGTCAACTAATTTATCTATTATAACTTTATCACTTTATGAACACATAACTGTATTTGTTATGGGTTCATAAAGTTTATACCAGTTTTTTTTTTTTACGCGTACATTTTAAACTTTCAGCGTCATTTTGCACATTTGTGTTTTTGTTGTAATTATTTTCTTTCTGACTTCTGCCATTGTTTGCGTTCGAACAGACTGGCTGTAGTCACTCACTCAAACCGTTTCCCGAGTTGTTTGCGTGCAGTTATTTCCACATCACGTCTGCTGGAGGCGTGAATATGACATTTGTCATCATTGTAGTATTTTCCTTCCAGGCACGAGTCGGTTACTCACCAAGCATTACTTTCTTTTCTTTCTTCCCCCCCCCACCCCCAAAGTAGAAATGTTTTATTTAGATTTATTCTGACACGCGTGTGAATGGATGTATGGGAAAGTCGACACTTTGACACTAAAATGCTCATCTTATTCAAATCAGATCAGCCTGTCTTCACCCACAAAAACTCCAATAACAAATTGTTTTGTCCATAGGATCCAATTAAAAAGGGTGAAATCACTGAAAGTCATTTGCTCTGTGATTATTCTTCCCATAGAACTCCAGGAAAGCTTTACAGCGAGAGAAGAGGGAATCAGAGCTCAGTACAGACCGAGCGATGTAATGAGGACCATTCTGATCAAATCAATGGTGGAGCTTGTAACTCAACTTTTGATTGTATTCATTCACATTGAATTAATTTGGCGCGCTGTCGTGGGAGTAAATACTGGAGCAGGAGGGTACTATTACTCATCCGTGCTTTAAGGTGTTTACTTTTTCTAATTAACACCTATGCACTCTACATAAAACTAATTACACTTGTCATATTCAATAATCTATTAATCAGCGTTAATGGAAGTGGACAGATAAATTATGCAAACACAGATTAATTTCCCTCGCAGAGAGCTTGAAAATGACAGTTTTGCGGAGAATTACAGTAAGTTTACGTGCATGGAAATGAGAAAAGAATGTATTAAATTTGTGAAATAATGATTTGGTCCCATTTTCACCCATTACCTTGATTCTTTGTTATCAGTGGTGGAAACATTTTGGGAGGGGCTCACATTAATGAATTGACACGTGAATGCTATATAAAGCAACTAATTAACATCGATTAGAATGATGAATTCTTGGGCGAGCTTATGGCCGAAAGAAAAAAATGTTGGGTTGTCACAGTCGATGTTTTCCAGTTGATTTACGTCCTTTTTTGGGAATATCGGACATAAAGTAATACGTCTCGTGAAGCTAATATCGAGCTCTTTCAGGTTAATGACCTTGTCTGCTCAGCACTGTGCCTCTTTTTGTGGTGAATACAAACTAACAATAGCCTCGGGACTCCCCGTTGGTTGCCACGGGGCTAATACGTGCCAAGTACGTACCTGTGATGCGGCACATTACTGCCTCGTCCCCTCTCATTGTTTCTGTCTGTATCCGCTGCAGACATATGAAACAAATATTTCACCAATTTGGGCATCAGGCCAGGAGGGGATGCAAACTTCAACAGCAAAATCCGGATTGAACCCCGACGAACGACGTTCGGCTCAATAAAATATTTTGGCCTTTAGCGAGACTGTGAATCTTCATGTGTCATACTAACTATAATTGGCACTGTGCCAAATAATAATTGCAAACACAGGGAAATTTAGGGGAAGTGCTGCATGCAGCCTTTCGCTTGATGAATTCGATAGCTGCGTAATATGTGACCGAGTTGCATCACGTTTGATGCCCCGCACAGGGATATCATTTATGTTGATGAATCTAACGCGTTGCGGACGCCAGAGTCTATCGCCAGCTTCCCTCAGCGGGCAACATTTTATAGTTATTCAAGGCTTAGAAATGATGCTCGCATAACCTTAACACGTTGGTGAGGATATCATATCTCCCTGTTAACAGAACCTGGGGGAAAATAGATCATTGAAATGTGGCACGCAGCTAATTTCATGATGTAACATAAGAATCGCAATCTGGCAGCTATAGTACATTATTGTAAACATCCATCCCATCGCTTTAAGGATGAAAATAAACGGAGACGTAAATTGAAAAGTAAGAGTCGCTGCGGGGGGAGAGGGGGCGGACGGAGATGAAAATGTAAGTGGCAGATAGGAGGGGAGGCAGACCGGGAGACAGGTGGGTGTGGAGAGGAGTCACACAAGCATGAGGAATTGCATAATGTCTGGGGATGGGGAGGAGAAGGCCTCGGCGGGAGGTGTGGGGGGGAGGGGTGCTTCCTGTGAATTACGAGCTACATTTATGAAGCACTCCGGTGGCAGTGCGCTAATGAAAGACTTGATAAGACCAACAGAGCAGGAGTCAAGAGTACGTCCTCTGCAAAAGGCATTGTTTCTGCCATTGTACTCCTTCTGCTCCCCTTTGAAACGCGCTGACAGGAGACCTCAATCAGCGCTTTGGAAAACCTTCGCTCCTACATATTAAATTAGCTCAGTCTAATAAAGGCTGCTCGCTCATCTCCGAACGCAGTGAGAAACGGAGTCAAAGGTGTCGTCGGGGGATGGACGGGTCGGTCCTCCTGCTGCGTCTGCTCCTTTAACGCGCGCACGCCGTCTGCAAGTCCCATTTGTGGTTTTTTTTTAGTAGAGTAGCTGTAATGCCGGTGATCAGCGACATAAAACATACAGCAATACTCCGGAAATCAATAACGATGATGGAGACCGTTTACTGTTTCATTATTCCAGATTCATGACCTACCACCGCCCCATGCTGTTGTTGCCCTCAGGCTAAAGCTCATTGTCACTCACATTTGCTCATTAAGTGCCAATCACACAGAACTCCAGGCTATAATTTTGCCAGCATTTGGTGGCACTGCAGATGTCACATAATGATCCCCTGCCTAGTTCCTGCATAATTCATCGTAGGTGCAGTTGACAGAATTTACCCTTGACGATGAACTCTGCCGCTGTGTAAACTGTCGGTGAACTGGGTCAACGTGGCGTTTTACCGCTCGATGCAGAGAACGGGACGGAGAGGTGTCTTTGAAGAGCATCGTGGTAAAAGCAGCAATGGGAGTGATTGGGAAATAGGAACACACGGCTCTTCACACCAACACTGCGGTCAGACACACACACACCATTCTGAAGGACCCTTCACACATTCTTCACTCCAAATTTGAACTATTACCTTCAGGTTTATACAGAGCCAGCAAAGGAAAAGACAAACACTCGAGGTTCTCCCTCCAACCGTCCTCATTCTTTCAGGTATTGACATTAGGTAGTATTAGTATTATTACACTTCAGTACTGTTGATATTTATTGCAGGATAATGTATAAAAACAACATAACTGATATATTATTTACATGTACACGTTCACTTATTGTCTCCTGGAACTGTCACTTTATCCCAAACCCACTTTATCTCTTATCTTTTATCTATTTGTGTATCTGACTTGTGTGTTTTGTATATTGTGTTTCCCCACCCGAGTACGAACAACTGCAGTGAAACCTCCTTTCCCCTCAGGGATCAATAAAGTATTCCTGATTTCTAATATATTCAAATATTTATCTCACAAGGAATGTACAATATTATATATTTTTGCATTTTTTAGATATTTATGTTGTTATGTCTTATATTTATTCCTGTGTCTTTGGGTACCATGATACTGTTTGTTGGCTATGTATGTCGCATTGTGTTGTATTTAAGTTGTTGCAGCTGTGTGTATAACGTATATGTTATGTAGTGTGGGTAACATAATGTAACGTAACTGGGATGTACTTTATGTAATTTGTGTTACTTTATATTATCTTATGTTGTGTTTTTTTTCTGCTACGTAACATTACGTTATGTTACGTTACTTTATATTATCTTATCTTATCTTATCTCATCTTTATCTTATCTTATCTTATCTTATCTTATCTTGTGTTTTATTCAGTAAACGGGAAGCAAAACAAAGTCTCTGTGTGGCGGTTACATTTCATCTAAACTGAAATGAACACGGAGAACATACAGGGATAAATGTTTTGATTTGATGATATTCAATCTCCTTAGCAGCATGCAGCTCTTACTGTAATCAAATAAAACGCTCGCTTCTAAAATGCATTTATTAGCCATTTATGTGTGGGCTATATGAGCAAATATTACTCTTAGCACTTACGATATGATATCAGCGAGGAGCATGTTGGCAGAGAGCGGATGGCATGTCTACATATCCATATAACATTTGGATCGTCTTCAGAGAGTTAACAATCAAGTGTAATGAGACTGAGGCCGGGGATTCAAAAAGGACAAAAAAATGACCTTCTGTTTAATAGCATATTTTATTTAATAAAAAAAAAGAAAAAAGAAACATTTCAAGAGTGTCTTCTGCTTCCAGAATGTGATTAAAAATGAAGAGATTTCCCTGCATGACAGTGGATGTAATGAAAAGTGTCATCTGTCAGCAGCCATGATCCTGACTTTAATTGACAACTTGGGCACAAATAAATCATTTACAGCCCCGAGAGACAGAAACCTGTGACAATTCATGCTACTGTTCGGACCGCTTTAAACACACGACTTGTAGAATGAAGGACACGTGAATGTGCAGAGATAAAACCCCCCCCCAAAAAACGGTGATGGATGCTGACATTCTTTACATTAGCAAATTTGATTTCCCATCAGTGGAAACCGGGCTGCAAAATTCATTTTCACAACAAAGTTTATGAGTTTCACCATGGCTAAAAATATGAAAATATCAGAATTCATCTCTATGGATCCCTGATCATCCACGAGTAATTGAATAGCTTTTCAGTATCAAGCATTGTGCTTCATTTTAATTGTGAAATAAACACACATATGACATAAAAACTAATAAACAAATGTCCTACAAAATAAAACAACAACTGTAGCCCTGCTTCCTCGGACACGGGGAGTGTCCTCCATTCTGCCTGACTATAAACGCCTGAAGATTTGATGCATCACAGGGCCGGGTGTGCCGCCATTCCAGCTCGTTTTGTTTTCACAGAAGCTGAATTTAAATGTGTTACAGTCATATAAGACATGAGAACATTTTCTCTCTGCTTTATCCGGAGTCATTAAAGCGCTGCTACTAAACAGAAACAGTGATGTTTGTCACCCCCTGTTTACTCTCAATCAGACAAACCTGCAGGGGGAGCTTTATTGTTGCCAAAAATAGACGTCGGATATAATTTCCACAGAGGTTCGCTACTCTGAAATGGTGTTTTAATGATGTACCTTCTTCCAGTGTTACGCACGCTCAAATTTACATGCCGGCGCTATGTATGTGACCCATGTGATTTCACTGATTAATATATGTCCGTGCCTTTGGTTGGAATGAAAAACTTGTGGGACTCCCAGGTCGGTGGTAGCAGCACTGAAGTAATTTAAATCTATAGTGGTGTCAATAGCATTATTTGAATTACAAATCAGCACTGTCACGTAATGATTTTCTCCCTTCATTTAAACAGAATGGGCAATTACTCAGTAATTCATTGCAAATATTTTCCTGGAGCTCAAACGGCTGAGAATAAATATGTGAAGCGCAATCGTGCTCCGTTTAAGCAGAACAGTGACATTCACGTGAACTTATTTTTGCATTTGTCAGCTGTGTTGAGCCCTTAGTGGTAATAATAATAACATAACGTACGGAACATAGGTGGTCTAGTTAGATGTGGACCACCGGGACCGCCAAAATAAAACAAAGTGTAAATTGGTGCTGTGTTGAATGTGGGATTTGTAAGACATCTTCAAATGAATATGTGGACTATTATATCCACTTCTTTCATGCAGCCATGTCCGAGACCAAAAGAGTACTTATAGATCATACTTCCTTCATCTAAAGCCTCGCGGTGCCATTTCTCACCTCTTATCTGGGTCCAGGCGGCATTGCTAAGCAAAGTAGCCTTGATCTCTCCCTGCCAGGCCACATTTTCCAGCTCTACCTGAAGGATCCCATGACATTCCCAGGACATATGGGGGATCCAGTGCGATATAGAGGATTATGACCATCTTAGCAAAAGACAAACACAGGTCTAATTAGATATTAACGTGTTGGGGCTGAGCTGAAAACGTGTACTGTGTGATATTCCTGTCGTAAAAATAAATTCATTATATGAACATTATGAGGCTTTGAGTGAGGAAGGTTAATGTTTCCCTGACCAAACATAACCTGAAACTCTGGAAACAGACCCAGACCAGTGGTAATCAACTGTAAGCAGCAAATAAGACGTTTCCATGTTGCTGCATGGAGAGGGACACACTTGAAGCTGGCAGGAGAAAAAAAAAATCTGGATTAGATTTCAAATATAAACACACTTTGTTGCGACACAAAAATCACAGCAACGCCATAGCCAAACTCTTCACTCACGTTCGACTTGTCGCTGGAGTTCCGTCTTTCATCCTCTCAGCGGTTTTTATACCTCCTTTCATACTTGTCCTGCTCTGATAAAAGTTAATTGAATTTGATTCTGTAATGTCTACTTCTAATATCGTTTCAGATGTGTTGCGTGGAGAAATAAATAAATAAGAGTTATTAACCGAGGGGTTTGGAGAAATCCCTCTATCTCCTCGTTCTTCACTCCTGGGATCTGGGTCGATCTCAAGGCTGTTTTTTTTTGGCGACGGGGTCCTCGGTGTTCTCAGCTCAATGGCTCTTTTATCAGACGCTATGCTTTTTTTTGGTTTTTTTCCCCTCCTTCTCGCCTCCCCGCTCAGTGTGAGAGGGCTCCGAGGCACCCCTTTGGCCCCCCTTTTCCCATGCTCCATTTCTCCCTCCTTTCCTCTCCCCCCCCTGCTCCTCTCTCCTGGAGAGGCTGCCATCCAGTCTGTGTACAGATGACCTGCGTTATCTGCGGCACCACGGCAAATGAATTTACTCCCATCCAACTCTCCGGAGATCGTCACCAACTGCTTCTGGTCTTTACAGGGACAAATGGCGGTCTAAGTTCTCACTATTATGCTCGTTGGTGCCACAGGGATGGTGATGAATGCTGAGATGGCGGTAATCACGCTTTGTGGACCTCAGCCATATTCTTAAAAACCCCTCACGGTGATGATCGTTGCTATGACAGAAGTCTGATTACAGCTAAGTATTTTTTTCCCTGTATCCCAGTTCTTTGACAGCATTTTGTACATCTTCCTTTAGCGGCCCATATCTGTTACCTGTTTACACAGCTTACAGTGAGGAGGAGAGGAGGGTTTACTTTCAGAGAGGAAGTAAACAAATTGCTGCAATGGATGGAAATTAAACAGCAATTATACAAATGAAGTCTCTTTAAAGGTCTGCAATTACTTACAGGAACTCTCTTTGATTTTTATTTGATTTACAGCGCTTGTTGTAGCTTTGCTGTACGTGACAATGTTTGCTGACAAGTGTCGTACTTTACGACACGCACGCAATCCCGCCCCACGGCTCTTCAGATGGCAGTTTAAAGGCGTATACACTCGTTGGCAAAGACATTTTTACCAAGAAAAACTACTTTTCCGCAGATTTTTTGTGAGGGATGTTTGTTGACATCAACATAAACCATCTACAGCACAACATACCATACCAACATCAAATAGGGTAAACACGCGGTATTTAGTTTGACAGCAAGGATCAAATTGTTTTCCATAACTTGTTCGTTACAGGTAATCAAAAATGTGAACTATTTTAAGGACCTAATTAATTTGTGTTGCGTGTTGCATCTAGAACTAAATACAAGCTGGAGAGAAAGATAATTAAGTGTTCTATTTTGCCCAATGTTTGTAGCTCATTTCAAACTTAATTGTGGCTAATTAGTCACTGATGTGAGCAGTGATAAGCACTGAGTTGACACACCTTTTCCGTGCACAGACAATAAACATCACAACAGAGCTGTGAATCTTTCATTCCAGCTACAGCGCATAAATAAAAAGTGTAATAAATGACGACGGGAATTAGATTATTCCGTCTCGAAAAAAGGAAACGGCGAGAACTTTATATATCAAAATAAAGCAGTGTCATCGTTCTGCTGTTACAAGACAAGATACACTGAGCATCTCTCAAAAGTAGGACAAGGTGTAAAGAAAACATTTTGCATCCAGCTAAGCTCGTGTGGCTGCTTGTTTATAATTACAAGACCGGCCCCGCAGCCTGTTGACGTCTCCGCGCTTGAAGTGCCACGAGCACATTTCATGCAATTTACCTCCTGAATAAATTCTAATTGATTGCGAATGAGGAACAACCCACCGTTGATGTATTGCTGAAGTATGGAATACTTTTAGGCAGTGAATTTATGGGCTTCTCAGTTGGGAAGTAAATGTCCTCCATATTTCATGTTGTCATTTTAATTCAAGCCAGTAGCGGTGTATTTGTGCACATTCCCCCAGTCAGAAGGTTAGCATAATGCCAACACTATCTGTCACTTAAGACCCTGGCTGAAAACAGGAGGATGGAGGAGCAAGGGATCAGTGTTTACCCACCTGGCCAATTAGCAGACAGAGAAACCCACAAGATGGAGTCTGCCTCCAGGAGCAGGTACTAGTAGCAGTTATGGCGCTCAGCAGTTGCTAGGCAACACCATCTATCTGTTATTGAGCAAACTTGTTGTGGGCTTTGCTATTATGTGTATAAATCACTGTTAATCCCTCCACTTTGGATAACTTTGTGCACTTCTTGTGAGAAAAAAAGAAGAAGAAGAGCATTGATTTAACTTTGTAATGCTTTAAATTGATTGCGTAAACTGAGTAAGATTAAGCAAAGTACTATATTTTCTCCGGTAAAGTAGTGCGTTCCAGATGAAAAGACGAGCAGCAAAGTCAGGCTGTCTGTATGAGCAAAAGCTATGAAAAACGGCACACTTTAAAGGGCCGAGATTTATCAGAACATTTTAAGTTGTCCGACACTCCTGATTTAAGAGATTAATCTTATGTGAAATTCCGAGTAACACTGCCTCGTGTGTGTTGTAGTTTGCTAAAGGAAAGATGAGCTATGGGTTTCTGTAAAGATTTGATATATGCACCACTTGGCAGGGGAAGCGGCGTAAGCAGAAATGATGGGAGTGGTGACACGCTGGCATACATCACATACTGTGGAAAGTTGTACCATCCAGAGTATTTGTAGAAAACATTCAAATTCCGACTTCTTCACGGCCATTACAAGAAAAATGGACAGGAGAATGAAGTGATATTTAAAAAGCGAGCAGTTATTAAATTCGCTCCTGTCCCGCTTTTAGGTGCTAGTTCTTCATATTCTAATGATTATCTGGGTGTAAAGCGTCAAAAGATCATTTTCTAAAAAATTACCATGGAAACAAGGTCTGCGCACACAAAAATACAGAAAATGAGATAAAGCGTTTTAAAATGGGAGTATCTAATTAATAGCCTATCGGCATAATCCAGCCTTCAAATAAACAGGATGAGATTTATCTGGATTTTACACCGAATATTTTAGTTGATAAAATGTGCACGCTAAGCACACTACAGTTAATGATGACCCTGTAATGTTGCTGATGATGGGATTTTGCCTTCTGAAATAAACAAAATTGTGGTTGGCACTTATAAGCAAGACTCCAGGTTTTGTGCACAATTTTTAATATCGCAGTTGTTCTGCATGATGCATTACACAGAAAGATAGAGAGGAGAGAGAGTGTTTGAGCGAGAGAGAGAGAGAGAGAGAGGGAGAGGACGGCAACAAGCCAAATCATATTTATTACTCCCACTTTTTCCCAGATCCACAGCATGAGAGGTACGCTCCCTAACCAATGCATTTTCCCTGGATGTAATTAATTCATTAAATATTATATCAGTCCTGCAGCCCCCAGCTGCTTGGTTCAAAGGAAGTTTTGTATCATGGCCCAGGGCCCAACTCTCATACACACACCAACATCACTCTCTCTCTCTCACTCTATCTCCCTCTCTCTCTTTTCTTTTTCTCTCTCTTTCGCTCTCTCACTCAGGCACAGTCCAGCAGTGCCAGTTTTGCCCCGGGCTGACTGATCACAGGAAGGAGTAACATTTTTGAATTCTGGGGAGCATTGAGTCACACAGTCCCTGCATCAGGCTCTGTGTGTTACCCAGCTTTGCTGTTTTTCACAGCTACAGACCACTATGACTCAAATGGAATTTTAATGGCCTACTCTGCTAAAACTGTTTCATTGTCTTTTCCTGTTTGGCTCTGTATTTGTCTCCCGACTGATAAGTCTCTTTGTTTAACAACATTTACTCGGTTCATACCAACATATTGCCGGTCCGCTTGTCCAATTTACTTTAAACAATCTATGCTGGTTTCCACATTTGTATTGTCGGTTTGTTGTTCAAATGACATGTGAATGAATTTCAGAGTAATAACTGGAAATCCGCTCGTCGCTTCCCGTCGTGTGAAGATGTTCTGCCGTGTGATGACTCAAGAAAAGACTAGACCACACACTGAGTTCATTACAGTCGGTGGTGGGTCAGATGGGTTTGATTTAGAGAGGGGAAATCAAAAAGGTTACTTAAGGTTACTTAAGGTTACTGACCTCAATCTAAGAGTTTCATGTTTCTAGATCAGTCATTTATTATCTATTTGTTTATTATTGTCAGTTACCAACAATGTAAAGAGTACTTGGGTTTTTTGAGAAGTGCTATATAAATATTATTATTATTATTATTATGAATTTGTGTGGCCACACCCACAAATGAAGGGCTCCTGGGTTTGTATGAGGTCAGACTGAGAACCTCCATCAAAATGTTTCTCAGCCAATATTTTTTTGTAACCACATAAAGCAGGGTGCAGATGCGAGAGGTTTAATTATTCAATATAAGAATGAATTCTCCTTTTCAGATGCTTCATTTGATTAATTATCAGAGGCTGTCTGGGGGCTGAAAGGTATTCAATAATTCACAGAAATAAGCAAGAATGAGAAAAACAGATTAATATTCAATTTAGATAAAGGACATATCTTTCTAACACCATACATCGCCACATTGTTATCGCACCGTGGTGGTCCTCATCGCCATGTTGGAAACCTGCTCCTTCCCACACAGCATCATGGCCCAGTAATTATCCTCAAATATTAGATTTGATGAGGAATTAGGTTTAAGGGTGGATTACAATCCAAATTTGTCACATCCTTGACCCCATTAGTGGTGTCTTATATCCACCGTAACGTCTCATTTAAAGTATACCTCAAAACTTCCACCATTACAACCTTTACAAACCCAGGGAAATTACCATGTCTGTATTATGCAGGTATTGACATTCTCAAGCAGCTGCCTGGCGTGGATGTGTGGTAATACCTCGAGGAGCTCACTTATTTATATTCATAGTTGTTCCTATACAGGAGGGGGTCGTGCAGTGAACCTCTCTGACTTCAGCCAGCACAGGGATTTGGAGAGAGTATAGCGGATGGATAAAGTAAAAGTTTTAAAGCCAGGGTTTATACACAGAGACCATAATCTTGAGGAGATGTCCTTGCGGTACCCCTCAAATTCTACATAAGTAAATGACCTCTGGCGATACCGTGCGCACTGTATACTTAAGGATGTGTAAAACAAGCAACTTGATCAATAAGACGCACTTTGCTCTGAAGGTGCACGATACTGAGAAAATTCACAGGATACGATGCCGATAGGGGGTTACTGACTCAGACTGGGACTGAACTTTCTCACAGCGTACGTGACTGACGCAGGGTAGATTTCACTTCCTTGTTTTCAGTGTTGTTTGAATGCAAAGTCTGCTGGTGTCTTGCAAATGAGCTTCACGCGTATTATACAAATGATGTAATTTTGCATTAAATAAACTCTCCTTTCTTCCCTTCTCATGTGACACACGGCACACCGACACGCACACACATTTGATCCCTACATTGTTTCTCATCAGAGCTGTGAAAACAGGTCATGTTTCCCAATATATGCCTCCACTCCAAACCGCCTCTATGCAAACACAGGCAACCACACACACATACACACACACACACACACACACACACACACACACTGACAAATATTGTGTTGCTTGTCCATTCCCATGTTAGGTTATTACAACTATTTCTGTGAATGAGTGACAATGAATGAATGAACAAACAAATTCTATTTTCATGGCTGTTCCTAATGGGATTCAGACACATTAATCAACAGCAACAACAGCTTAAATATTAATTTAAGTAAATGTTATGTTTGCATGAAATTGTCCTGAATGTTAATAAGTATTGCAGCACACACACAGTCCCATTTTATCGGTTCGGTGACTCAGTTTGTGTGTTTTTGTCCCATTTTTGTGTGCATGGATACGTGGAGGGTCCAACCCACATCCACAAGTGTTTTCATGGTAAAGACTGCTGTGTATTGTCACATTTAAAGTGTTACTTTTAAAATTACAGAACATGGCCGATCCCAAGGACAATAACCCCCCCAAAAATTAAGAAAAAACTCACAATGTTTGAAACACTCAGTGGAAATAATGCAGTAAATCAGAGCACATTGTTTGTTGTGTGAGTCAACAAGCAAACATGTTCCTCCGTGACATCAGATACGGGAACTCACACAGAGACTGTAAAAGATACTAAAAACAGCAACAAAGGTTGCTTACGTGATCATCAACTCCAGACTCCATTGTACTCATTTGTAACTCATGTGAGTACAAATGAAGATAATAAGGTGATAATTATTCATGAAGTTGCTGGATGCTTTATGTCTCAATGAATTATTTTAAACATATGGCTGCTCCAGAAGCTTCTTAAATAATATATATCTATATATCACTACAATTTATCTATTAGGGATGTAAAGTTATTTTCAAAGTGTGATTTCACTTAGTATATAGTATATTCTAAATGATTTAATTACCGTTTACAAGCCTCTGCTGGGAAACATTGCGGTTTCTTTGGTGCTGGCAGCTGCACTGCTACGTAAACAACCTACTAGCTAGCTATATTGTAGCATCCTGTTACACAAAATTGTGATTTTTCATTAATTTAGTAGTCTGATTATGAATGGGACATCATAGAGAAAGTTAATATTGAGTTTGAAAATTTGGTGCATATTTTTTATCTGTATTGTCAAGAAGCTAATCTTACGTTGTAGCTAGCTAGGAATGGTGGCAATACTCTAGCTATTCTATGTGAAACAGCATCAAATACTGCAGTCAGCATACACTTGAAGACATTTACAGGTTCAGTCGTCATTATCAAGACAATGGCAAATGACCCATTATGAGCCGTAAAAGAAAGTCTACGTATCTGCTATCACGCTGTTGCCCTCCTAAATTTATGCTATGTCTTACTTAGTCTGTCTACGTTACAAGTTCTCACAAGTCACCATGAGCCCATTTAAACATTTCCCAATCAGCTACCCAAAGTACAAACTTAACGGAGAGCCATTTAATAATTGAAACAAACTAATTGATCTTTAAAAACCAGCAGGGGCCCATAAGTGCAGTCATGGTATATCTGTAAGAACACCTTTGACTCCTATACAATCAACCTCCCACACATCTTTGCTGTTGGTAGCAGCTGGGAAGTGAGGGAAGTCTGTATGTGGGACATCACAGAGCTCATTAATGTGACTGTGCAATCAAATCAGGTCAGATGGATGCATTGGCGCCTAGAGGAAGGATTTGATAGCCGGCACAGAAATGCCTTATAATAAGTTAATTAGACATTCACTTAATAGTCCTGCAGCAATCCTATCACTTGATACTTCCTTGATATGGCTTAGGTCTTGAAAATTGAGTGTCACAGACCAGTGCCTTATCAGTCAATAGAAGTAATAGGAGAGTCCTCATTAGGATTAGAAATAACCCGCTTCCTGGCTTGGAATTTGGCCATCTGAGGGCTGGAATATACCAACCAGTAATAAACCAATAGAGCAATTTGGCTAAAGAGTGAAAGATTAATTAAAATTTATCACACAGGGATTTCTTCGTGCTTGCAATATGCCACCCATGTGTATCGTAGGCGAGTCATTCCGATGTGTTTGATGATGTTTTCGATCCTGTACACATAAGCAGATTCTGTGCGATGGTTTTGGAATTTCTAATAGAACATTTTTTACTTAGACGAGGTCTAATCACGTCCAGAATCGTCCATCTACTATTGGCGTCCTGTTCCTGTCAACCTTCCTTTTCCCTTAGAATAGTGTAATATAATTAAAATAACAGTAATTTCTGATTAGCTAAAGGTGAACATGCAGTTTAGATGAATCGGGAATTCTAAATTGTTGTGCGTGTGTTTGTCAGTCTACATAGTTTAGCCCTTTAGATGGACAGGTTTTCAAGATTTTCCAGGTATTATTATTCTGACAGGAGTGCACGCGGGTCCTCTTATAGTCAGGCAGTTCAGCACAGACTCCCAGTTCTTTTCCCCTGAGCGTTACTCTCAGTCGTTCAGGCCCCCCCCCCCC